>JAKSZT010054489.1:1904596-1943502 GCA_026826555.1 Tolypeutes matacus
TCATGGATCATATAGTGTGTGATCTCTCTTTTGTAGGCTCCTTTAGCAAAATATTTTCCTTTGAAAAATTACAAAAATTGTAATACAAATGAATTGCCATCTGTATTACTTGATTAAACTTTTTATTAGTAGAAATAGAATTATTTCTTTAAAAATAAAAAATGTCCTCTTATTTTAACTTACTGTATTTTCTAATTTAAGAAAACTAAAACATTAAGGACATGATCATACGTGGTAACTGAATATTAGAGGTCATTCCCTTTCAGAAGTGCTCTTTTGCTTTCTTATGGCTAATTCACTAGAAGGTTTTACTATTTTGGAGTAGCAAAAATCTGAGAGCTTTTTGAAATGCATTACTTTTAATTGAGAGAAGTCCCTTTCTCTTATTTTAGTAAGTGGAACAGGCTTATTAAATGGGCCAAACATTTTTTATGAAGTAATCCTCAGAAAGCAACAGAGACATTAGTAGAGTTCATATAAAGCTCTTCTATTTTGGGTCTTTGAGTGCTTACTTCTTTTTTTCCAGATGAAAAATAAAATCAAAGAAGCAAACTATGAAAGCGGCTAATTAAAATCTCATTTAAAGCATCAGAGAAAGCATTATTTTGGAGGATCAAATGAAATGTATAATGATTTTCAAAGGGTAAACCTTTTTTTCAAAGCTGTTTCTTCTTTTTTAAATATATTTTTCTTTATTAGAAAAGTTATGGTTTTATAGAATAAAAATATATAAATTACAGAATTCCCATGCACCAACAACTTGCATTGGTATGGAACATTTGTTACAATTTATGATAACACATTTTTATAAGTGTACTATTAACTAAAGCCCATGATTTAACTTAGTGTTCACTGTTTGAATAGTTCCATGGATTTTTTTTAATCATCCTGAGGGATCAGATGCAGCTCAAGTGGTTGAGCCCCTGCTTCCCATGTACAAGTTCCCGGGTTCAATTCCCCGTACCTCCTAAAAAAAAAAATAAACAAAAAAAGAGAAAAGGCCAACTGTCATTGGCAAGCGGATGGTTGAGTGCCTGTTTCCCATGTGTAATGTCCTGCGTGCAATCCCTGGTGCCTCCTAAAAAGATTTTTTTTAAATAAAAAAAAAATCTAAAATAAAATTATTCTGCTACATCTATACAATCTAACATTTTTTCTTTTAATCATTTTCAAATATTTTGGTGCTGTTAATTGCATTTACAATGTTGTCCTACCATCACCGCCATCTGTTACCAAAGCATTTCCATCATTACAAACAGGAACCCTTTACATTTTAAGCCTTGACTTCTCATCCCTGATCTCTACTTCATCCCCTGGGAACCTACATTCTAGATTCTGACTCTATGAGTTTGCTTATTCTAATTATTTCACATCAGTGAGATCATACAAATAGGTACTTTTGTGTCTGGCATAGTATATTCAACATGATGTCTTCAACGTTCATCCATATTGTGGGATGTATCAGGATTTCATTCCTTTTTACAGATGGTATATACATTCAATTTTCCACTGTATACCACATTGTATTTCTCCATTCATCAATTGATGGACTTGGGTTCCTTCCATCTTTTGGCAATAGTGAATAATGCCATTATGAACATCAGTGTGCAAATATCTGTTTGAGTTCCTGCTTTCAGTTCTTTTGGGTATATATGTAGTCATGGGATTGCTGGGTCATATGATAGTTCTATAATTAGCATTCTGAGGAACTGCCAAACTGTCTTCCAAAAAGGCAGCACCATTTTATATTCCCACAAGCAAATAATGAGTGTTCCTATTTCTCCACGGCCTTTCCAACACTTTTTTATTCTCTATTTTATTACTAGCAGCCAATTCTAATGGTTGTGAAGTGGTATCATGTTGTGTTTTTTAATTTATGTTGAGCATCTTTTAATATCCTTTCTGGCTATTTGTATATATTCTTTGGAAAGATGTCCATTCAAGCCTTTAGACTGTTTTTAAATTGTATTATTAGTCTTTTTGTTGTTAAGTTGAAGTGTTTGTTTATATATTCTGGATATTAAACCCTTAAGAGAAATGTGCTTTCAAAATATTTTCTCTCATTGTGTAGGTTGTCATTTTACATTCATAAAAAAAGTCCTTTGAGGACAAAAGTTTTTAACTTTGATGAGATTCCATTTTTCTATTTTTTTCTTTTGTGGCTTGTGCTTTAGGTGTAAAGTTTAAGAAACCATTGCCTAAAACATGGTTCTGGTGTTGATTCCCTACATTTTCTTCTAGGAGTCTGGTAATTCTAGCTTTTATATTTAGTTTTTTTTTTTTTTTTTTTTAAAGATTTTATTTATTTATTAATTTATCCCCCCCTTGCTGCTTGTGCTCGCTGGGTCAGCTAACCACGCCGTGCAGGCGGGCTTGCCTTCACCAGGAGGCCCCGGGAACCGAACCTGGGGCCTCCCATATGGTAAACGGGAGCCCTGCTGATTGAGCCACAGCCGCTTCCCTATATTTAGGTTTTTTATTCATTTTCAGTTGATTTTTGTATATAGTGTGAGATGGGAATTCTCCTTTTTTTTTATTTTTTAATTTTGCAAATGGAAATCTAGTTTTCACAGCACCATTTTTGCTGCTTTTTTTTTTTAAAAAAAGAAGCTTTCGATTACATAAATGATACATCAAAAATATAGGGAGAGAGAACAACCAGCAAGATGCCAGCAGAGTAAGGATCTCCTAGAGTCAGGTCATGATACAGGGCAGTTAGTAATCACCCAGAGCTATCTAAAGCACCTGTTTGGGAGTTCCAGGAGACCAGAAGAGCATCCTGCAAATTTCCTTAAAAGAATAGGAGGAGACTGCCCATTAACAGAGAAAATTCATAAGTAGAGCATTCCACACCCTTGAGGCCAGTGCCCATCCTCCACTGGCAATGCAAGCCCCCTCAGGACCTATTCCGTGGCTGGAATTGAAGGGTCCACTTCCCAAAAACGGGAGAGAAAGAGACCATTGGGCATTAACTTCAGCTACTGATTTGTAAATTTGGCTGGCCAAAGTATAACCCTAAGAAGAGCTAAAGTTTGAAACTGTCCAAGTTGGAAATAGACCTGTAGCCACCATTTTGACTCTGCTCCCAGCATGAGGGGAAGCTGTGCTGACTGAAAATCACAGTGCTGGTAGGGACCGCCTTCTTTCACCCAGATTGGACTGCAGCCCTAGCCTAGGCTTCAGCCGCACCTCTAGCAGGGAGGAGGTTGGCAAGCCCTGCACCAGCCTCTCTAAGTAACAGTAGGTACATTTAGCTGGCACAGACTGAATAGTTGGAAGTCTACCAGGGAAACAGTAGTCATTTTGGACCTGTAGAGCATAGAGTGCTGCCCACATCTGCAGCTCCATCCCCATCCCAGGCAGGGGAGAAAGGGGCTTGACGTCTCATCTGTCTCTTTGGGCAACTAAAGTCTAGACCTGCACAACTTGGATTATTACACACAGCTGTGGCTCTGTCCCTACCCCTGACAAAGAAAGAAGTTGGGAGAAGCTTCATTGGTCCCTTGGGCAATGTAGGCAGCTTGAGCCTCCATAGCTTACAGCACCAACTACATCCTTGACTCCTAATATACAACTAGCAAGGGAGAAAGGGCAAGAAAGTCCTAAACTGAAGAGAGAAACTGCACCCAGAATGAATATATCTTGTAAGCCAGATGCCAAGACACCAACAAAAAAATTACATTCCATACCAAGGAACAGGAATATATGGCCCAGTTAAAGGAACAAGACAATAAGCCTCCAGATGACATAAAGGAGTTGAGACAACTAATCATGGATGTTCAAACAAATTTCCTTAATAAATTCTATGAGAAGGCTAAAGACATTAGGGATAATAAGAAGACATTGGATGAGCACAAAGAAGAATTTGAAGGCATACATATAAAAATAGCAGAGCATATGGGAATGAAAGGCACAATAAATGAAATTAAAAATACACTGGCATCATATAATAACAGATTTGAGGAGGCAGAAGAAAGGATTGGTGAGCCTGAAGAAAGGGCCTCTGAAAGTAAACATACAAAAGAACAGATAAAGAATGGAAAAAAGATTGAACATGGTCTCAGGGAACTAAATAACAGCAAGAGATGTGCAAACATATATGTCATGGATGTCCCAGAAGGAGAAGAGAAGGGAAAAGGGGCAGCAGGAATATTTGAAGAAATAATGGTAGAAAATTTCCCAACCCTGTTGAAAGACATGGATATTCGTGTCCAAGAAGCACAATGTACTCCCATCTGAATAAATCTGAATAGACAAACTCCGAGACACATACTAATCAGAATGTCAAGTGCCAAAGACAAAGAGAGAATTCTGATAGCAGCAAAAGAAAAGCAATGAATAACATATAAGGGATACCCAATAAGATTAAGTGCTGATTTCCCATCAGACCATGGAGGCAAGAAGACAGTGGTATGATATTTTTAAGATACTGCAAGAGAAAAACTTCCAGCCAAGAATCTTATATCCAGCAAGACTGTCTTTCAAAAATAAAGGTGAGTTTAGAATATTCACAGATAAACAGAAACTGAGAGAGTTTGTAATCAAGAGACCAGCTTTGCAGGAAATACTAAAGGGTGTGCTACAGTCTGAAAAGAAAAGATAGGAGAGAGAGGCTTGAAAGAGAGTCTAGAAATGAAGATTATGTCAGTAAAAGTAACTAAAAGTCTCAAAAGAGTGGTGAAAATAAAATATGACAAAGAAAACCCAAAGGTCAAAATGGGTGAAATAAGAACTGCCTTTACAGCAATAGCATTGAATGTTAATGGATTAAACTCCCAAATCAAAAGACATAGCCTGGCAGAATGGATAAGAAAATATGAGCCACCTATATGCTGTCTGTAAGAGACTGACCTTAGAACCAAGGATACCAATAGATTGAAAGTGAAAAGCTGGAAGAAGATATTCCATGCATGCAGTAACCAAAATAAATAAATAAATAAATAAATAAATAAATAAATAAATAAATAAATAAATAAATAAAGCCAGAGTCACTGTACATATATTAGATGAAATAGACTTTAAAAGATGTCAGTAATGTTCAATCTGAGGAGGAAGTCAGGAAAAATATTTCCATTTCCAATAGCGACTAAAAGAATCAAATATTTAGGAAAAAACCAACAATGTAAAGCTCTTGTATTCAGAAAACTACAACTCATTGTTCAAAGAAGTCAAATAATACCTAAATAATTGGAAGAACTTTCCATGCTCACAGATTGGAAGACTAAATATCATTAAGATGTCAATTCTATCCCTATTGATATACAGATTCAATGCAATCCTAATAAAAATTCCACCAGCATTTTAAAAATAAATGGAAAACATTATTATCAAATTGATTTGGAAGGGTAAGGATTTCCAAATAGCCAGAAACATCTTAAAAAGGAAAAGCGAAGTTGGAGGACTCTGACTTTTGGACTTTAAATCATATTACCTAGCTACAGTGGTTAAAAAAAAGCATGATACTGGCATAAAGACAGACACATAGACCAATGGAACTGAATTAATGGTTCAGAAACACACCCTCACATCTATGGTCAAGTGATTTTTGACAAGCTTGGCAAACCCACCCAGCTTGTGCAGAACATTTCATTCAACAAATGGTACTGAGAGAACTGGATATCCATAGCCAAAAGAAGGAAAGAGGAGCCCTATCTCACATCTTAAACAAAAATTAGCTCAAAATGGATCAAAACCCACATGTGAAAGCAAGAATTGTAAAACTTCTAGGAGAAAGTGCAGGAAAATATCTTCAAGACCTGGTGGTAGGTGGTGGCTTCTTAAAGGAGAGAGGAGGAGGACTCAAATTGACTACTGATGTTTAATGTATGTAGAACTTTTAATTACACACTTTATTGTAAAAGTGTGGAAATGTATACAGTTGATGGTAACACATTATAGTGAGTAACAGCTGGTTTATAAATTGGAATGTGGCTGAAAAGAGTAGTCTAGGGATGTAAATGCCAACTGAAAGAAAGCTAGAGAATAATCTAGGGACTGAGTAAAACAGTAAACCCAGAGGTGGATGAGAATTGTGGTTGATGGTACAGATGCAAGAGTCTCCTTTGTGAGCTAGAGCAGATGTACATCACTATTACAGGGTGGTGGGAATGTGGAGAAGCATGGGAAAAATACAACTGGAGTGACCTATGGACTGTGGTTAACTGTAATAATGTATCATTATTGTAATATTCATGCATCTATGCCAAAGATGCACTGTGTTCATAATGAGGAAGTATGGAAAAAGTTTTACAAATGTACACTGTGGACCTGGTAATAGTCTGATAATATTATCTCATAGTCTGTAACAAATGTTCCACCATGGTGTGGTGTGTTGATAGAGGGGTGTTGTATGGAATCTCTATACATGTGCATGATTGTTTTGTAAGTTTACAACTTCTGTTATAAAAATATATTCAAAAAATAATAATAGGGTGGATTGGGGGAAAAATACACCAAATGTAAGATAAGGATTATAGTTAGTAGTAAGATTTTGATATTCTTTCATCATTTGTAACAAATGTTTCACAATGCAAGATGTTGGTAGTGGGTTGATGTATGGGATCCCTGTATGATGCTATGCCCGTTTGCTTTGTAAGTTCACAACATTTACTATACATTTATTGTTTATTTATGTTCATATATAAGTAATATTTAAAAAATAATAATAGGGTGGTTTGGGGGAAAATACACCAAATGTAAGATACTTTCATTAGTAGTAATATTTTGAGGATGCTCTTTAATCATTAGGTAAAAATGTTTCACAATAATGCAAGGTATTGTTGGTAGGGTGAGGTATGAGAGTCTTGTATGATGTTATGTATGTTTGTTTTGTAAGTTCACAACTCTTACTATACACTTATTGTTTGTGTATGTTTATGTATGAGTGATATACTTCAATACATTTTTTTTAAAAGGCTAAAAAAATATAGGGAGATTCCCATGTACTTCCCACAGTTTTCCCCATTAACAACATCTTTCATTAGTGTGATACATTTGTTACAAATGATGGACACATATTGAAGTATTGCTTCTAACTATGGTCAATGGTTTACATTATAGTTTACATTCTGCACCACACATTTTTATAAGTTTTGACAAAATGTATAATGGCCTGTATCCGTTATTGCAATGTCAATCAGAACAATTCCAGTGTCCCAAAAATGTCCCATGTTACACCCATTCTTCCCTCTCCCTCTTCTCAGAACCTCTGGTGACCACTGCCTTTATATCAATATTACAAGATCTTCAATTCTAGAATAATAACAAGTCTAATTTGGTCATAGTTGCATTCCCCCCTTATGTTTGTTCATTCCTCTTGAGGATTTTAGGATGGTGATTCCCACTCTGTTTCTGACTGAGAGGGGGCTTAGATCCCACAGAACAGATGGATAGAACTTTCTTGCTTGCAGTTATAGATACTCTGTTTTTTTACAAAGGGCATTGTCTATCATCATCATGTTAGTTGTTCCAGGGTGAGTCTGATGAACTGGAGAGTAGGCATTGCAAAACTGCTGAGATTCAGGGCTCAACCAGCATATGATCAGACTGAAGATTTAAGTCTCTGGTACATATATTTAATGAGGATAGTGCTAATTATAGGCTCAAATAAAAGAGGTAGAAGAGCCATGTAAAAGGAAATTATAAATGATTCTAGCTCTGTTACATTGGAGAACATATATTCCAAGGTAAGGACCAACTGATATGGTGCCGAATTTCTGAGATTGTATGCCCTGCCTAGTGTCTAGATGTCTGTAGAGTCTTCAGGAGCACCCCTACTTGAAGCATTGTTTACTGTGGCAGTCAATGAAATCATCCTGAAACATGCATAAGCGTAACCTCTGGAATGAACCTCCTGACCTACTTGAAATCTGTTAGCCATAAAAACTCTTTTGTATTTAATATTTCCTCCTTTTGATCAAGGTCTTTTTCCAAATGCATTGCTAGTTGGAGCTTGGTAATAATTCCTTGATGCCAGGGAGGCTCATCTCCAAGAGTCATGTCAAATGCAGGGGAAAAGGTAGTGAGCTTATATGCTGAGTTTGGCTTAGAGAGAGGCCACATTTGAGCAACAAGGAGACTTTCAGGAGGTATCTCTTGGGCAATATATAATAGTAGGATATGTTTCAATTTCACAAGAACAAGGTTCATGAGTACAATTATCAATATCAAGGGCTTGACATATTGGTCTATCCTCCTTTGCTAAGTACTGCCCACATACTCTAGGGGTTCTTGCTGCTCTATTAGAGAATGCATCAGGATTTCCCAGGATGCAATTTAAATGTTTTTCAGTTATTGTGTGAATGTCCACCCTATGAGACAACATTTCATGGCCACTTGAACATATTCATATTCCATAAAGGCATGCCTAATGTGCACCCCTCCCCACAATTAATTTTGGCTTTGTTTTTGAGGAGGTTTTGGATTACAGAAGGGTCACAACTGTGCCAGCACCATTTTTGAAGATGCTATTTTTTCCCAACTGAATGGCCTTTAGCGCTTGTCAAAAATCAGTTGGCCATAAATGAGAGTGTTGATTTTTGAGCTCTCAATTCTATTCCATTGCCCTATATGTCTATCCTTGTGCCAGCACCATTCTGTTTTGATTATTGTGGCTTTGTAATTAGTTTTAAGAAATGGAAGTGTGAGTCCTCCAATTTCATCTTTTTTCAAGATAGCTTTAGCTATTTGGGCCCCTTATCCTTTCATATACATATGATGAATGGCTTTTCCATTTCTGCAAAGAAGGTTGTTGGAGTTTTGACTGGGATTCCATTAAATGTATAAATTGCTTTGGGTAGGTTGACATCTTAATAATATTTAGTCTTCCAATCCATGAACAAGGAATGTCATGTTTAGTGTTCTTTCCTTTTCATCTGAAGAACTCCCTCTAGCATTGCATATAGGGCAGATCTAGTGGTCATGAACTCGCTCAGTTTTTGTTTATCTGAGAATGTCTTAATTTCCCATTCATTTTTGGAAGAAAGTCTCACCGGGATTTGAAATTCTTGGCTGGCTGTTGTTTTCTTTCAACACTTTAAGTAGTTCAATCCACTGCTTTCTGGCATCCAGGGTTCCTGATTAGAAATCAACAAACAATCTTATTGGGACTCCCTTGTACAGAACATGTTGCTTTTCTCTTGTAGTTTCAGAATTCTCTTCTGGTTCTTTGTATTCAATAGTGTGATCAATATATGATGGGGTGATTTTTCTTTATGTTTATCCTGTTTGGTGTTCCCTGGGCATCTTAGATATGCATATTTATGTCTTTTGCTAAGTTTAGGAAGTTCTCTGTCATTATTTCCATGAATATTTCTTCTTCCCCTTTCCCTCTTTCTTCTCCTTCTGTGAATCCCATAATGTGTATATTGTTACGCTTGATTGTGTCCCAGAGGTGTCTTAGGCTATTTTCACTTTTCATAATTCTTTTTTCTTTCTTCTGCTCAGCCTGACTCATTTCAATTGTCTTGTCTAAAGTTGGTTATTTGTTCTTTTGCTAGCTCAAATATGCTCTTGAAATCCTTTTGGGAATTTTTCATTTCAGTTGTTGTGGTCTTCAACTCCAGTAGTTGTGTATGGTTCCTTTACACCATATCTCTTTACACCTCTATCTCTTTACTAAGCCTCTCTTATTGCTAATTCATTGCTTTACTGATATCCTTTAGTTCTTTATCTGTATTTTCCTTCATATCTTTGAGTGTTGAAAACATCATTTTTTTAAAGTCTCTATTTGCTATATCCACATTTGCATCTTTTTTGAGGTTATTTTCTGCATTTTTTCTTCTTGCTTTGGATGGGCCATCATTTCCTGTTTCTTTGTTTAACTTGTACTCTTTTGCATACAGTACATTGTAATATTTCAAGTCTCTGGGATTTATTCCCTAATATGTCTGTTTCTTGATTTTGTAAGCACTGGTGATAAGACAGATATTTGCTTTTGCTTCAGCCCTCCTACCAGGAAGGTCTACCCATGGTAATTGCAGTGTTCAGGGTTTCCCCTTTCATTCTGTGCCTCTGTCTTGTTTTGGGCATTTGCTTATTAGTTGTTCTGGAGTTTCCCTATTTACAGGAGTTTGTTTGTCCCCATTTTATCCAGAAGACACACATCCCTTTCCTGGGTGTTTAAGTTGGCAGGTCTTTGCCCCAGATTGTCTGCCTGTGGTAGTTTGAGCCTTTGATAGACCCCAGAAAAATCATGGACTTAGTGCTAATCCATTCCTGTGAGCGTGAACCTATTGTAGTTGGGACATTTTGATTAGAGATCTTCAGTAAGGTCATAGTTTAGTAGTTCAGTAAGGTCATTAAATGTGCTTGATTTTTAAAGTTCTTTATTTCTTATAGTATCAGTGTAGATTGTTTAGACATTTCTAGGAATTTGCCCATTTCAACTAGGTTGTCTAATTTGTTGGCATACACTTCTCATAATATCCTCTTATGATCCTTTTTATTTCTGTGTAGTCAGTCATAACTTCTCCGCTTTCATTTCTGATTGTATTTATTTGCATCTTCACTTTTTTTTTCTTTGTTAATCTAGCTAGGGGTTTGTCAATTTTATTGATCTTCTCAAAGAAACAGCTTTTGGTTTTGTTGATTTTCTCTATTGTTTTTTTTGTTCCCAATTTCATTTATTTCTGCTGTAGTCTTTCTTATTTCTTTCCTTCTGCTTGCTTTGGGATTGGTTTGTTTTTTCTTTTTCTTTTTCTAGTTTCTCTAGTTGCTCAGTTAAACCTTTGAATTTGGCTATTTTTCTTTTTTAATACAGGTGTTAAAGTCAATAAATTTCCCTCTCAAGACTTCCTTCACTGTATCAGATAAGTTTTGATAAGTTTTGTTCTCGTTTTCATTTATCTCAATATATTTGTTGATTTCATTTGCAATTTCTTCTTTGACCCACTGAATATTTAGGAGTGTGTTATTTAGCCTCCACACATTTGTGAATTTGCCTTTTTCCTGTGTATTATTGATTTCCAGTTCCATTCCATTATGATCTGAGAAGGTGCTTTATATAATTTCATTCTTTTTAATTTTTATTGAGTGTGACATTGTGACCTAACACATGGAATATCCTGGGAAAAGATCCACAGGCAATTGAGAAGAATATATAACTTGCTGAGCTCGGATGCAACATTTTGCATATAACTGTTAGGTCTAACTCATTTATCATATTGTTCAAGTTCTCTCTTTACTTGTTGGTCTTCTGTCTAATTCTGTCTAATGATGTGAGTAGTGTGTTGAAGTCTCTAACGATCATTGTAGTGATGTCCATTTCCTCCATTAGTTTTGCCAGTGTTTGTCTCATGTATTTTGGGGCACCCTGTTTAGTTGCATAGATATTTATGACTGTTTTATTTCCCTGGTGGATTGTCCCTTTTATTAATATATAATGGCTTTCTGTATCTTATAAGTTTTATGCATTTAGTCTGTTTTATATGATATTAGTATAGCTACCCCTGTTCTTTTTTGGTTACTATTTCTGTGGACTATCTTTTTCCAACCTTTCACTTTCAGCTGGTTTGTATCCCTGGGTCTAAGGTGAGTCTCTTGTAAGCAGTATATGGATGGCTCATGTTTTTTGATGCATTCTGTCAGTCTATATCTTGCGAATGGGGAGTTTAATTCATTCACATTCAAAGATATTACTGCAAATGCATTATTTACTTCCACTGTTTTATTCTTTGGTTTCATCCATTTTTGTCTGTCTTTTTACTCTTTTGGTTACCCTTTCTTCTATACTCTCCTCTAAGCCTCTCTGTCCTGTCTTTTTCTTTCAGGCTCTAAGGCTTCCATTAATAGTTCCTGCAAAGTTGGACTCTTTTTATGAACTCCCTTAGTTTCTCTTTGTTTGTGAATATTTATATTCACCTTCATATTTGAATACAATTTTGTTGGATAAAGAATTCTTGGTTGGCATTTTTTCTCTTTCAGTATTCTAATTGTATCAAACCACTGTTTTTTCACCTCCATGGTTTCTGATGAGAAATCTGCATTAAGTCTTACTGGGTGACCTTTTTACGTGATGGTTTGCTTCTCCCTTGCGCTTTCAGAATTTTCTTTTATCTTTGACATTTGACACCCTGAGTAGAATGTGTCTTGGAGTAGGTCTATTCTGAATTATTCTGATAGGGGCATAGTGCTCTTCTTGGACATGTAAGTTATTTTCTTTCTTGAGAGTTGGGAAATTTTCAGCTATTATTTCCTCAAATACTCTTTCTGCCCCTTTTCCCTTATCTCCTTCTGGAACCCTCATGACACATATGTTGTTGTGTTTCATGTTGTAATTCAACTGCCTTATCCCCTGCTCAATTTTTTCCATTCTTTTCTCTCTGTGTTGTTTTCTCTCTTCAATGTCAGCTGTTCTGTCTCAGTATCACTTATTCTTCCTTCCATCATTTCGAATCTGCTGCTGTATATCTCTAATGTTTTTGATCTCACCTATTGTGTCTTTCATTCCCATGAGCTCTGTTACTTTTCTATTAAGGATTTGAAATTCTTCTTTGTGCTCACTCAATGTTTTCTTGATGTCCTTTATCTCTTTAGCCATATGTCTTTCAACTCATTAATTTAATTTTGGATATTTGTGTGCATCTTGTTAATTAGTTCTCACAAATCCTCATCTCTTCTGGTGCTTTGATATATTTCTATTTTTGGGCTATGTCTTCCATTTTCTTAGTATGGCTTGTAATTTTTTCCTAATATTTAGGCATCTCATTAGGAGGTTGGTTTACACAGATGCTCAGTTTCTTTCTCTTTCATAGGGATTTAGTGGTGGGAGGTTGTGTATTACTATTGCTCTTTGATTCTTGGTTCAACCTGGATCATTAGGGTTGTTCCTGTTAGTTACTCAAAACTGGGCTCTGGACCCAGTAGACCTGCTTCCTAGGGCCTTTGGGAGGGAGACTATAAAGGTCAGAAAAAGCCCCTCTTACTTATTTATAATTTTATCACATGTACTTCCTTGGTCTGCTGCAGTGGCTTTCTTTTCTGGCCCTCTCAGGTCAATGCCTGGTGGGAGTGTGTTTGCTGCAACACAAACTCAATCAATGTGATAGAGTTTCCTTCCTGGAAGCTAAGAGCCTTGTAATTCAAATTTTCTCAGAAATAGTTCTCCAGTCTTCTCTGGCAGCCCCTCCCCTTTTCCTGGGTAGGTAATAATTCCATTCCCCTCTGAATCCTCAATAATCACTCCTGGTTAGTAGGATATGGGAGGTTAGGATCTCTTTCATCTATTGCCGCTCCCAAGGCAAACAATGGCATGACCCCACCTGTCCTGGAACTGCTAGTAGGACACAGCAAATCAAAATTGTGAGTCAAAAGCTGATTCAGCTTAGGCTGTGTCCTCCTATCCCCCTTTCCTAGGGAGGTATGTTCTCAACAGTCAGTCCAGTTTTGCTGTCATGATTCCCCTTCTTTGTCCCTCTTGCTTCTGGGCATTGTCCAGCCTTCCCCTAGTGTCCTAAACGCTGGAAGATACTTTTCCAGGCCATTTCAAGTTGTCCTTTAGCTGTTTTTATGGAAGAGAAGAGAATCCTGTGTCTTTCTAGTCTGCCAACTTCTTCAAAGTCCCACACACACTATTTTTAATAAAACTTAAGGGACTTGTTTAGTTTGCCATTCTGGTTTGACAAATACAACACAAAACGTTGCCTTAAACACAGAAAGTTTTTGGTTCACAGTTTGGAAGGCTAGAAATCCAAAATCAAGGCATCAAAAAGACAATGTCTTCTCTGGAAATTCTGTAGCATTCTGGTTCTGAAATCTTTGGGGTTCCTTGGCTTATCTTTTCCTTCTATCACATAGTAATCTCTCTTTTATTGTTTCTTTGCTCTTCCAGTTTCCACTGACTTCTGGCTTCTGTTTACTTTAGTTCACTGCATGTTAAGTTCTTCTGCCTATAAAGAACTTAAGTCATACAGATTAAGGCCCATCCTGATTCAGTTGGGTCATAATTTAACTAATAATACATCTTTAGAGGGTTCTATTTACAAATAAGATCACATCCACAGAATCTGGATTAAAATTAAGAACATTCTTTACTGGGGTACATGGTTCAATCACCACAAGGACTCCATAATTATCTCCCCAATCCAAAATGAATCTCATACTTCACATTTACTATAATCATAAAGTAATATTATTCTTATACTGTAGGTATAGTTGCATCTTTGTTATTCTATAAATTTAACAGCTAATTTATCTGGATAAATTGATAACACAATCTGAAATATAACCTAAAATTATACAACTTATAATTTCTATATTTTCAACATTAAGTAAACATTTATGTCATATTTTGATTCACTGAGTTAACATTTAAATCTGGTAGGTTTAAGGACATAAGGTTTATTATATTTAAGTGATGCAGAAAGAGATGAATATGTATAACTGTACTCCATTTATTTACATTTTTAAAATATGTGTCATTACAGAGGACTAGTATAACCAATATGATGACCATTCATTGTATGATTTTAAATCCTGCTGTCATAGAAAGCCTAGTGGTATTCCTTCTTGCTTATGTTTGCCTTTCAGTTTTTAGCTCTGACTGAGGATGGGCAAAATTCATAACTTTTCTGTCCCAGAGTAATTTATTGTTTGTGAACTCTTACGTATTTTCAGCTTGGATAGATATGCAATTCGTGCATTTTGCTTGAGATGGTAGTTGGACTGAATTACCAAAAACGAAGTGAAAGTCAGCAAAACCTGCCAAGTTTTTTCCTAGTTTTGGATTGAAATAGGTAAAGTCAGAAATTTTCCAAACCAAGTGAAAACAGCCCAAGGGTAATAAAATCCTTACCTAAAAGAGTAGTTGGAAGCATCATCACAAAATTTGAGACAACACTGAGCTATACTGAATACACAGAATATCAAGTTCTCTTATATAAGACTTGAGTGTCACTGATATTATATTCTTCCGTTTTCATTGCCATGTTCAACAAATCTCTGGCTGTTACAATGATGAGTCAAAATGAACTGTATGTGGTATAGAATACACTTACCTACTTGCTTTCAACTAACCAATCTATCCTTTTCATAAATATTTTTTGTTTTCAGTTTATTTTTAAAATGATGCATGACTTAGTCAAATTGTCTCAGAGATCTTAAGTGAGTAGAAAAACATGTTCCAAAAGGGTTATGAAAAAAAAACATTTCTTACATATCATTGTTTTTAATTTAGGGCAAGTATGATTTTGTTATAGAACTAATAATAAAAATTAACAGAAAAATTAAACTCATAAAAACCTATCTTCAAATCACCACACTCTTAACTTAGGTTTGACCTTCATATATGAAATTACTAAATATTTTACCCAAAATAATTTTTATTTATTAATGAAAAATTATAAATAATGTATTATAATGATAAGTCAATATTTCCTTCTATATCTGATTTTCAGCTGATAAATTGTAAGTATTTTTTTTCATTTACCCCTCCCCACACATCCCCCATCACCAACACCCAGCCATAGTGATCTTCCCCTGCCAAAGTTGTGACCTTTCTGTGATCCAAAATCTACTCAAAAACAAAGTAAAAAAATAAACAAATAGAAATAAAATAAAATAATAATAACAAATAACAGTTAAATACAAAAATTTAAAAATTAAAAATGGAACTACTTTTATTGCATTACCTAGATAATAAACTTCATACCATTTGTTTTCTAATTCCATAAATTGGTAACTTTGTAGAGAGGAAAGAACATCATTGGATAAGGGGTCAGATGGTATATTGGTCTAATCACAGGATTTCAAATAAAACTGTGCCACATTAAGTAGTCATTTAACAGCTTTTTGCTCCAGTTTCCTGGTCTATAAAATGAGTATTTGTGTGTATGTTTGTGTGTGACTAATAATTCTCTCAGTACAGATATTTAACTTAGATAGAATTGAGTTTGTGTTCCTGCTTAACCATTTATTATTTGAAATAACCTAGGGATATTTTATATTTTTACTGAGACATCTTTAAAATGCAAATGTAATACTTATATCATATTTTGAATATTACATGAAAGACATGTACAGTTTATTTGAGTTCCTGGCT
Source organism: Tolypeutes matacus (assembly GCA_026826555.1). NCBI lineage: Eukaryota > Metazoa > Chordata > Mammalia > Cingulata > Chlamyphoridae > Tolypeutes > Tolypeutes matacus. Next base: position 1,920,633 of record JAKSZT010054489.1, read on the forward strand.
TATTATTGTTTCCTCAAAAATTATTGGTATCCCCACTACTAAATTTTGACTTCCCTTCTAAAATGTTTTCATGCCTGTGGCAGTTCGATATTGTTTATGAATTCCAAAAATAAATATTGGATTATGTTTGTAAACTGGTCTGTCCCTCCGGGCATATTAGATTATATTGGATTGAAAGGTTTCACCTTTATTTGATTGAATAATGATTAAGTCTTTGATTGGGCCATGTCAGTAGGACATTGCATCCCCACCACCTTGGTGGGCAGGGACTCACAGAAAAACCTTACTGCAGAGAAGGGAGGCTGGAGATTTTGAGCTGGAGCCCAGGAAGTAAACACACAGGAGGCCACAGAAGAATAGAGATAGCTCCAGAGACATGGCAGAGGCCCCAGGGAGAGAGACAAAGGGAGGATGGAGTTTTGAGCTGGAGACTGAGAAGTAAGCACACAAAGGGGCAGAGCAGCTGAGCCCAGAGAGAATCGAGCCCCAGGGAAAGAGACAGAACTGGTCGCCTGATAGTCTACAGCTAGCCTTGTGGAGAGAGTAGGGCAGCTGAGCCTGGAAAGAAACAAGCCCTTGGAAGAAAGGAACCCAGGAAGCCTGAACTCTTGGCAGATGTAGGCAGCCATCTTGCTCCAACACGTGGCAACAGACTTTGGTGAGGGAAGTAACTTGTGCTTTATGGCCTGATAACTGTAGGCTTCTACTCCAAATAAATACCCTTTATAAAAGCCAACATATTTTTGGTATTTTGCATCACCAGACCTTTGGCTGACTAGTACAAATACCTAAGAATTTGGATATATTCTTTGACTATTATTTTTAAAATGGAAAATAAGTGTTGGAGATGATGCAGAGAAGTTTGAACTCTAGTGTGTTGTAGGAATGTGAAATGGTTCCATCACTATGGAAGCAGTATGGCAGTTCCCCAATTTCAAATTAGAAATATCATATGACCTGGCAATTCCACCTCTAAGTATACACACAAAAGAAGTGAAAACAAGTTCTCAAGCAGATTCTGGTGCACCAATGTTCATCATATTTTATTTACAACAGCCAAAAATTGTAAACAACTCAAGTGTCCATCAACAAATTAATGGATAAACAAAATGTGGTACACACAATGGAGTATTATTTGGCCATAAGAAGGAATGAAGTTCTGAGACATACTGCAACATGGATAAACCTTGGAAACATTATGCTAAGCAAAATAAGCAAGGCATGTAAGGACAAATATTGTCTGATGTCACTTATATGAGATACCCAGTTTAGAAGTTACATGGGGAATGTGCTTGGGGGAGTTTTTGTTGGGTAGGTATAGAGTATTTTTAAATAAAAATTAAAAAGAAAAATGGCCTTTACACACAAGAATAGTTAGGCAGACTAGTGTAACAGAATTAGATCTACAATATCTGAAATGTATGTATAAAGTTTACATTTAAAGAAGTAACTTCACTCATGGCATGGACATTATTCTATGGATTATTTTAGACACTATAAATCAATGTGGAACAGAGATTCAAACAGAGATAAAAATCCCTGAAGTCCAATGAAAGTTCACAGATCTCATGCATTAAAATTCATATAATTTACTCATCACAGATTTCATATTAGAAAGGAACACTGATACTAGCAAGAGGAGGAGTTGGGAATTATATCAGTAAGCTATTGCTGTATAACAAACCACCACAATACATAGTGTTTGTATACGCATATATACACCCACACGCAAAACTGTATATATAGTAAGTTGAATTCACAACTTGGCACTCAGTAACTAAGCAAATTTTATTCCCTCTTTTCTATTTATGTCTTCTAAACTAATGATCCTTGTTCAATACTTGAATTGTCTTCTAGCAAACTTTTCCTTTTCTTTGTCATTTCACAAGATATCATATCATAGAAGTATAAAGGAGTGTAAAATGTAAGCTATTTACGTTTATAAAGTCTACTCAGAAGTAGATAACATTCACTTAACAATTCAGTTATTCATTAACCTGGTAAATTATTTCCCTAATTTAGGGGGAGATGAGAAAAGATAGAATTGGAATATACTAGGAATCATTGACATCTCGTAGTTTTGAAGAAAATATTAAAACATAGGAAAGAGAAGATAGAAGATGTCATCCAAAAAGCACCAGTGAAAACCAGCAGCATCAGATGGCCCAGACAAGAACTCAGTGTCCATGAGGTGTCAGTGCATGCATGGATCCATGTATTCTCAATATTCCAAGGAAAGGTGAGCTTTAACTGGACGTAACCAGATATGCCATGAGCTAGCGCATGAGTGTGACCTTCTAAACATGGAACAAGCAGCCTATGCTTAAGCACTAAGTCATCTGAGCTTGGATGACAGTGGTTACTGGGAACACCAACTGCTCATAATCTGAAAACTTGGGAAAGTTGAGTTTGGCATAAGCTCCCTGCTGCATTAAAAAATAGTCCATATTCCAGCTAGCCAGTTGCCAGACAACCTGGGAAGAACTATATCATTCTTGTTTTTCATATCAAAGGGAAGAGTCAAGAAATTATATAGACCACAATTCTCCCATCTGCCAAATATACCTGTCTAACTTTTTCAGAAAACCTGTGCTTTGTCAGGCTTTGCAGTTATGCTATCTGTTATTTTCAAAGCAAATATGCTGAGTATGCAATATATCCCACATTTTAAAAGTGGGGAAATTAAGAGTAGACAGTTTCAAAACCCCTCACATTCAGCAAATGGCAGTTGAGATCCAAACTCACATTTTAAGAACCCCAAATCTAGGTGGTTGCCCCTCTAGGATTTCAGGGACACAGAGGATTATACCCAAATTTATACCACAGATAGTGTAGAGATAATATACTTCCTGGAGGAAATAAAATTTTAATAAGAGTGAATTTTAGTAAAGTGTAATGATAGTAGTTTCTTTACTGTTTTTTTAAAGCACTTTTATTGAGATATATTCACATACCATACAATCCATCTAAAGTGCGCATTCCATGGCTTTTGGTATAATCAGAATTGCACGTAATCTACTATTTTGATAGGAGACAGAGTAAAGAATTATAATTGAATTTGGCAACTGAAGTGAGAAAAGGGAAATCGAACAGAAGGGGAGAAGTGGCCATGTTTAGTTACAAGTAATTTCTCTTTTAGTATCATTCAGTCCAGTGAAATAGTTATTACTTTCAAAGCATATGTGAGAGTTTAGTCATCCAGATATTTATGTCACATCAAATGTCCCAACCAATTCACTTCCTAACCCACTTGTATTACGTGAGTTGATGATATATTATTACAGGACCTGGTAATTAGATGATTTGTTAAAAGAGATGTTCCAAAATGACTTTTATAAGGTAATAAAAAGTATTGCACATTAATCTTTCAAAACCTCATGCAGGTGATTTCTGTTTTGGGCAAAACAGAGTAATAGCAACTGAATTTTCCCACAAATCAGAACATCTAAAAATTAGAAACGTATATGAAATATGTTTTCAGATATTAGACATCAAGCAGTGCGAATAATAATTCATGAGAGAATGGAAGCAAATCGGGTAAGACTGACATTGCTCCAGCCTATTGCCTGGAAAGAGTTCCTGGCAACTAGGCAATGAGAAGAAACAAGGTGGTCTTACTGGGTTGAAGGGAGAGACCTGGGAGTCAACAGAGGATAAGGCAGCTTGAAACAGCAGGGCGGAGTAACAGAGAGGAAGGGGCTGTACACAGAGAAAAAGAGCTCAATCTGAGGCTACCTCTCAATTCTTCACTTGAGTACTGAACAGCACGTGCATTTGAGGTAATTACCTGATACTGGGAAAGCACTACCCAAAAGAAGTGGAATGAAAAGTGTTTGGTCTTTGAGTGGGTCTGGAGCAGTCCCTGTTTTCACCAGCCAGAGTAGAACACCTCATTTTTCCAGGGAAATATTGGTAGAGTTCATGAAAGGGTACTCCCTAACTATTGGGCCAAAAGAAGCCCTAGATTAAAGGCTACACTCATCCCACCTAAGAAGCTTAGAGGCAAGACTTAACAGTATCAAACTGCTTTCACTTAATTGCATCTCAGAACAAACCCCAAGAATATGTATAGGAGTATCTATTATATGAAAAAAGTATCTATTATCCAGCAAGGTAAAATACATAGTGCTGCTATCACATTTAAAAAAAAAAAAAATTACCAGGCATGCAAAGAAGCAGGAAAAGACAACCCATAACGAGGAGAAAATTCAAACAATAGAAACACTCCTAAAATGATAGAGATGTTAAAATTAGTGGATAAGAGTTTTTTCAAGTACCTGACAAATCAGTCAACAACTTAGTCATTGTCAAGGATTCAATATGTATGTATTTGCATTAGTTTCCTATTGCTGTTGTAACAAATGGGTCATAAATCCAAAAGCAGTCTTACAAGGCTAAAATCAAGGTTTAGGTGGGCCTGCATTCCTTCTAGAGGATCTAGGGGAGAATTTCTTTCTGTGATTTTTTCAGCTTCTAGAGGCTGCTTGTGGCTCCTTCCTCTATCTGCAAATCCAGCTAAGTAGAATCTCCTCTTTGTCCTCCTGCCTTCCTCTTATAAGGATTCTGCAATTATACTGAGCCCTCCTGTGTAATCCAGGGTAATGTCCTCATCTCAAAACCCTTAACTCAATCAGATTGTAAAGTCCCTTTTGTAGAATAAATTTAGGTATTCACAGGTTCCTGGAATTAGTATGTGGGGTCATTCTTCTGCCACAGTATCCCTCCTTCCAGGCCCAGGCAAAATAGTCAATCAGAAGTAGTTGCCACAGTCTTCCACTTGGAAGATTTCACTGTACATTACTCTTCTCTTCTTTCAGTGCCACTCCAGAAAGCAGTTGAAGTGCTCGAGCAGTACACTTCAAATTTGTGCCAGCATACTGTGTCAAACAGCTTCAATTTTCTTCCTCTTCAATCACCAGTCTCAGGGAACTCCCTATGAAGCAATGTACATGGGCAAAGGGTCGGGAGGAGATGATGCAGCAGGGTATGTACCACCAGGGTCTGAGCCTTCTGCCCATACAACTTACTTATTTGTTCTCCAGTTATTAACCTCAATCTCATATATATCACTTCCATTTGGTAAAGTATTCCTGCTGCACAAGAGTAGCATTATGGTTTCGTGGATCATGACAGTGGCTTAAGATGTAGAAATTCTTGGTTCCCCATGACTATGCATTCAATCATTACCAGAGCCCAGTTGCCAGCAATGAATTGATTCCCCAAATAAAATATTAATCAGCAGAGAGGAACATAACTTTGTCTCAAAAGCCTAGAGACTGTGATTCTTTAACTTAGGCTTAGAGCATCCTTATTTACCATGGGCATTTCAAGACACATTGAGTCTGTTATGTTATTACATGGCAGGGTGGCTTGCACTGCTGTATGAACATGCTGCAGAGATTTCTTTTTCTCTGAGCCCCACTCAAAATTAGCAGTCTACAGGTCACTCAGGAAATAGGTCAGAGCAGCACACTCAGCATTTGGTGACTCCAAAATTCAAAGAAAGCCAAGACTGGCACAGAGAGTTACTGTGAAGGTTTCATGCTAAGACCGACTCTATTACAAAAGAAAATTATCTATGAAAATACATTGATTTCTTTTTCTTTCTCATTTCAAATTTGGATTTAAAAATAACATCTAAGAAAATTTAATTCCATGCCATTGATGTATGGATAATATATATTCTAAAATAATAAGAGCAAGTGATTAGCATTTTCTGAGAAGGTTCTCACAGTTTGTACTGCTTAGTATTCTTAAGCTCAGTCCCATAGCAACATGGTTAAAAAGGACAACAACGGGTGGTGATGTAATTATTGGCTGAGCTGAAAAGTCACAGTTGGTGTTAGAACTCTCTATAAAACAAGTGTTTGAGAGCTCGTGTCAGGCACTGTAACATTCAGATGTCTGAGAAAGTTTAGCACAATTGATTATAATAGGGTAGTTAAGAAGAAAAGCATCCACTTGTGTATCTGCTAACTTTAGTAATTCCAGGAGTATAGGCACCCTTTAGAAGCTCAGATAAGCTTTGTGATAAGATATTCTTTGATTGCAAAGGTCATTGGGCAAAGCATATTTGAACGAATTGGAGCAATACAAGTTTGCTGCAGTACTGAAAATAACTCATAGCATCAGTAAACCATAAAGGGTTAACAGACTACATTTATAGGCACGGTGATTATTATGCTTTAGTAGATGGTATGCCATGGTCAGGCCTGTACATGTTTATGGATACAGTGGACCAGTAAGTTGATAAAGAGTTATTAGCTGGTCTATAACCCATCCTTTCTATCCCAAGGATGTGAGGGAAAGAGGAGGAAGGAAAAAATAAATATATATATAATCTTATCAAATCTTGCAAACAGACTAATCCTGTTCATAATCACAGCAAATATATAGAATCCTGGTAAATGGAATATTTTTAGCAGGATGTACCTTGTCTGTATATAATGGCTTATGATAAACACACTTGGAATTTATAGACTTATGGGACACAATCTGCTACAAAATTTCAGTGTCAATTATGGAATTATAAAAGGTAAAAGTACAGATTTTATAACTGAAATACTCATTTTATATGATGGCCTGGCCTACATCCCTTATGCCAAGATTTTCTAACTCCTTTCATCTAGGAGTTCTCACTCCATGCCCGTTGCATTACACCTATAAAAAATTAAGGAGACCTGGGGCTCTAGGTTTACTAATTTATTTGTATCATCATCCTGTGTAGCTATAACATTTCCTTTTATTTTGCTGGTTTAGGATTAAACTGAAGTGAAAGAATAAAATAAAAAATATTTACATGTGTCTATGTGGTCATATTTAGCAATCTTTGAACCTGGCACAGATTTTGTGGTCTGGCTTGCTTACTTGATTTGAAGATGACGCATTTAAGTGGAAAGGATAGCGGCATAAGATAATGGTAAGCAGAATACCATCCCCCAAGGCTACACAAGGCTTGATTCAAGCCCTGGCATATATGAACTGCTGAGCTGTGAGGATCATTTGTGTATAGTTGTTAATAGTCTAGGGAAGTATGTATTGTGAGAATTTTGATTTTTACCCATAATAAAAAAAAAAAAAAAGAAAAAAAAATAGTCTAGGGAAGTGCTTGGCAAAATTTAATGTACATGTGAATCACATTGGTATATTGTTAAATAATAAGTTCTAGTTCAGTTAGTCTGGGGTAGGGCCCAACACTGAATTTTTAAGAATGCCAATGATTCATGGCCATACTTTGAGTAGCAAAGAAAGCTCCAGGGCATTTTCTCTTGTTTGGAAGGTCCATTAGCTTTGTATGGGATAGTCATAATGGCAATGGCAGTGAGCATGAATGTTGATAAAGTTAATTTTTGGAAGGCAGGTGTATTAGTCAGGGTTCTTTAGGGAATCAGAACTGACAGGGGATTTATGTAAAGAGTATAACATTTTATAAAATTGTCTCACACGACCGTGGCGATGTACAACCCCAAATTCCCTAGGGCAGGCTGAAAACCAGGGTCTCTGATGAAGATCCTTAATGAGCTCCCCCAGAAGACACTGGCTCTCTGAAGTAGAGATGGGAATTCTCTCTGAATGCTGAAATCACTTCTCCTTTAAAGGCCTTCAGCTGATTGGATGAGACATCACTCCTTTCTGACAGCAAGCTCCTCAGTTGATTGTAGATATAATCAGCCATCTATGCAGCAATCAACTCACTGATGATTAAATTCCATGCGATGCCCTTGTACTACAATTAGCCCAGTGCTTGCCTGACCAAATAACTGGGCACCTTTACCTGGCTAAATTGACACATTAGCCTAACCATCATAGTGGGGTTCGTGGGAGAGCAGGAGCCAAACAAATAGGGAATTGAGGATTTGGATAAGAGGGCAGTGATGGCCTCTTCTCTAGATATGAGATCAGTACTCCCAGTGACTCCTCCAGCTAAGGCAAATGTTGCCACACTTGCCACAAGCTGTAAAATCTGGAGACCAGTCCTCGTGGTGGGCGTGCTCCCTCCCCTTTCACTTTGCTTTTCTACAGTGTCTCAATGACAGAATTTCAATTACATCTCTCCCCCCTTTATTAGCTAACAAGGGTCTCTGGTGACAATGGGCACCAAGCCTATGCCTTTGTTAAATTAATATCAGTGTGGCTAAAGGAAATGTGAGAATTTATAGATATTATCCCCTGGCTACATTAGTGTGAATCCTTGGATCATGACAGGACTGCAGGCTCTTCTGTTGCTGCTGAAGGGTTTTATTCATGATTCCACTGGTAATCTGGTTTGTTACTAACAAGCATCAGATTTGGAAAAGTTAAGAAGTGCCTTTCAGCTGAAGGCCATTAGCTGAAAATAAAATTTAAAAAAAAGTACATTGCCAGTAGAGTGCATAATGATTGAAGAAATGAATGGCAGTTTTGCATTGTTTAAAAATACACTCACCCTCTGACCCCAGCAGGTCCACAAATATTTCCAAATGGGAATAGACCAAACACCTGTCAAATGGAAAATGGATTTTAAAAATTGTGGTGAAAAAAAAATTTAATGGCATACTACTAAGCAGTAAAATGAAACTCCTGATGTATTCAATAACATGGATGAATCTTGAAAAACAATATAGTGAGTTAAGAAAATAGAAATAAAAGAGTATAAATTGTTTTATCCCATTTATTTGTGGTTCAAAGAGAAACAAAACTAATCTCTGGCAGGGGGAGGCAAACAACAGTCCAGGACCAAATCAGTTCTGCACCCTGATTTTGTACAGCTGCTCAGTTGTTTTTCACATTGTTAAAGGGTTGTAAAAAGAGACAAGGAAGAAATATGTAAGAAAGAAGTATGTGGCCCACAAGGCCTAAGATATTTGCTATCTGGTCCTTTACAGAAAATGTGTGCTGATACCTTTTCTGTGGTGATAGAAATTAGAAAGTGGTTGCCTCTGATTGGGATATAGAAATTGACTGGAAAAAGGCCATGAGGGGGATTTTCTAGGATAATAGAAATATCCTACTTTTCGTTTTGGTTGCGGTTACATGGATGTCTACAGTTGTCAAAATTCAGTAAACAGAATATTGAAATTGGGTAATTTTCTTATAAAATATACCTCAAAAACTTAAAAATGATCTTTTAAAATTTTAAAAATTTCATATGATTAAGGAAAAAGAGAAGACCTTAAATTACTGTGGGCTTGGCTTAATACCTTGACAACTCCAGGAGCTCAAAACAAACAAGCAAAACAGAGCCTGTATCAGACCCAGTGCTCTTCCCTAGAGGGACATTAAAAAGCTAGCTGATTGACTCAAGATTCCAAAGATTTCAAAGCAAAAGCATTGAAGGGAGGGACCAGTTAACTTTCAGCTTGGGTGTCCTAGTGTTGATAGATCAGGCCCTGAGGAAACAATGCCTGTGCTCCTATTGTTGCTCAGTAGACTTGTCCTGGTTTGAGTCCTGTGGACCCCAGAAAATTATGTTCTTAACCTAACCCATTTCTGTACATGGAAGCCTGTTGTATGTGGGGCATTTTGGTTAGGTTCAGTTAAGGGACCTTGTGATTAGATCACTTTTGATTAGATTGCTTCAGTTAAGAGCCTTTGATTAGACTACAGGGCCCAGGGTGAGTCTTAATCCTTTCCCCAGAGTCTTACATAAGTGGGAGAAATGTGCAGAGTCACAGAGAAAGAGAGCTGTTGCTCCTATCATTGAGAGAGGACTCCAGGACCTCCTATAGCTGCAGAATGATGGAGAAACCCCAAGAGGCTGAGAGAGAGGCCAGAGGTTGGAATCACAGGGCAGCTTAAAGCTGAAGTAATGCAGCCCAGAGAAGAGAGAACAGATATGAAATTGTGCCTGATCACCCAAAGCTGAACTCAGGGAGAAAGTGAGCCTGGAGGAGAAAGCAGAGGGACACTGGCAGACCAGCCATTTTGCCTTGCCACGTGGCAGGAGTCCAGGATTCAGCAGCCAACTTTTGGTAAGATAGCATCTCTGAAGTTGCCTTGATTTGGACATTTTCACAACCTCAGAATTGTAAGCTTTACCCTAATAAATTCCTATTATAAAACCAACCTATTTCTGGTATTTTGCATTGGCAGCTTTTGGCAAACTGAAACACTTGTGCTTAGACCAAGGGAGTCTTGGCAGAGAACAAAGAAATATTGGGGCTCTATTGTAATGCTTGTCACCGACAGCTGATATATATGTAGATACCAGCCAGGAGTAGGGCTTAATATATCACAGCTCAGTGCACCACATTACAGGGATGATCCAAGTGTATTCAGTAGCCTATTCATTGTGCATGCTATGGTTTATCAAATAGCACTTCTACCATGTCAAGTGTTCTTGAAACACCAGTCTGCAAATCCTAGACTTGTCTCTTCTGAGACTGCTGAGTAGCATTTCTGGTTCTCAGCCTTTGAAAATCTCCAGACAAAATGCAGGAGTGCCAGTAGTATACATGTCAAAATTGTAAGTAGTCTGGATAGATTATGCAGCTCAAAATAGACCACTTGAAGGACTGTAAAAGTAGATGAAGAAGAGTTATGTTCCTCCATTGCCACTTTTTCAGGGAACTCTGAAAACCAAGATTTGAAAACTTTAGTTCTCATAAACTTGTTAGATGTCCAGTTTTAGCAGAAAACCCATCGTCTATTTTAAGCACATGAAATATTGACTCAAAAATGTTGTGGAAAGTATTAGAAAGGTGACCATTGAAATAAAAGTTTAGACATGACTGAATTATCCACAGTTGATTTTTACATTCTGATCTTTGCTACTACAAGTTTGTCGTAGCTCTGTGATAAAGATGAATGGGATGGAAAGTCCAAAAGGCCCTGACCCAAGATCATGGGAAATAAATAGTACAGGATAGCTTATGTGAGTCCAGCCTACCACCAAATTGGCCAGGAAGCTAAAAGTGGTTGTGCAGGACTTGGAAAACATGGCATGAGCATTGGAGAGGAGATGAGAGCAATGACATTTATGTTCTCATGATTAATTAGTTACATGGAGAATTAATTTGTTAATACCATCTCTTAGATATTGTCAAAGTGGATACTGGGTCCTGTTAGTTTACAGTACACTATTAAGGCAAGCTACCAAACTCACTTGGGATACTAACATCAGATACATCAAAATGCAACTTCTCTGTCAACTTTCTTGGCTGCAATCCAGAAACCTAAGACTTGATACTAAAGAAAATGGCAAGCATACAGCTATTCTGTCGTCTGCCACCGTTATTTGAAGTAGTGTATTCAATGCATGGACTTTTTAAAAAATGAGTTCATTAAGCTTTAACCAAATAAGTGAAAGTAATTATTCTTATTTTTTCCCCAACACTCCCTCTTCTATGCTCCTCTTATCCCCTGGTAACTTCTAATACACTTTATATATCTGTGATTTTTGCTATTTCCAGGCATCTCTTATAAGGTATATCATATAATATTTGTACTTATGTGTCATGCTTATTTCACTGATCATAATGTTTTCAAGATTCTTCCATGTTGCAGCATGTTTCTAACTTCATTCTCTCTTATGTCTGAATAATATTCCATTATGTGTATACACCTTATTTTGTCTGTCCATTAATGTTTTGATGAACACAATGCATGGATGTTAGCATTATTCATATAGAACTGGAGAGATACAGAGAGAAACATATTAAACTAGTCAATAACGATAAAAATTGAACTATAAGAACCACAGACTTTTCTTTAGCTCAAATGCAGAAACTATTGAATTTGTAGAAAATGGTAATATAAAAAACCTACAAGCCATAACATTTAATTTTTTAAAAATTTGCCACATTTAAGCCCTTTCTCATGAACTGAAATGTAATAAGATTCAATGTAGTATAAGAGCAATCATACATAATCAGAAAAGGACATTCCTTTTGAAAAATGAAAATATGGAGGATAACAAATAAATATGGCATATGGTAATCTTCAGAAAAGCATAAAATGTTAATTATAAAACAAAGAAACAAATAAGCATAAGAATGGCTTTTTTACCCTTACCATCAAGAACAAAGAAATTAAGGGAAGATAGACTTTATATTATTGGCAATGTAACAAATAGTTCTATTAAAATGTACCAGAATCAGAAGGTGAATGTGGGAACATTCAAAGGGAAACATGAAGAAAAAAACTTGATTACAACTTGCTGGGTACAGGGTGAATAACATTTGACATGTGAAACTATAATTTAAAATCTATTCTACTATTTTATTTCTCTATTTAGATAGTGTTATTGGGGGGGGCGCTGGTTGTACACCTGTTATTAATACGCTCATACACTTAATTATGCCACCAAGAATACTGTGTGATGCTTTGTTACTCGGTACTTATTCAACAAACAGGTATAGAAGAAATAAATACTACCTGATTTGCAAACCTTGGTGTAGGAGTAAGTGAGGGCAGGTGGTAGGGCTTGTGGTATGGAATAAAAATATGAATATGAGAAAAATAACAATCAACAGTATAAGATTATCAGTTGCTTTGTATACTAAATTGATCATGCATCAATGTCCTATAAAAAAATCCTTTGAGTTGATCAAGGTATTTGATGGCCATAATAATGTATTTTTCTGAAGAGAAAACAGTATTTTTGAATATAAAAGCATAGTATTATTTCAGAAGTATGCTAAAATAGTGTAGTACCAGTTTATATGTTCTGCAATTGGTAAGTAATCTGTAAGAAAGGCACCCAAGTGTTTTCTATAATCAGAAATATTATATATATGAGCACATATATATATATACATATCTGTATATCATTTATAATATGTTTATTTTATTTCAAATTTTAAAAGTTCTCTATACTTAGAAGGATGTGTGAAGACAGCAGAGTAAAGAGTTCCAGGATTCAATCCTTCCACCAGAACAACTATTAAACTGTCAGAAAGTGTCTGAAATAAATATTTTGAAACTCTGGAGGCCAGTAGAACACTGTAGAACATCCAGGGAAAAGCAGAAGGAAGAGGCTGGTAAATTATGGTAAAGACCAATAAACTGCTTTCTCTGCTCAGTGTTTACCAGCACCAATTGTCTACCCTTGTGGCAGGCCACCATGGGTTCAAATCCTGGCTAGCTTGCTGATGACAGAAAGGGACATAAAAATCCTCTTCCCCAAGATCAAGGGTGGGCATGGCCAATAACTGATCATGGCTTTTGATTAGCAACTTCGGAACTCTGGGGGCCTGGCTCTGGGGGTGGCCATTGTTCCAACCTGCCCAAGACAAAGGCAGTGATAAAGGACTCTGTGGCAGTTTAAGATTATTTATGAATCCCAAAAAGAGAGATTATGTTTGTAATCTAATCTCTTCCTCTGGGTGTGATACCCTTTGAATATATTAGATTCACCTGAGAAGTCTTTGAATAAATTATGTTAAGATTAGGGTTTTGATTTGACCATGTCAGTTGAGTCCTGTCCCCTTGTGGACTGATATAAATGGACACTCACTGAAGAAGATACATGGGAAGAGAGGGAGTTCCATATATACCAGAGGAGAGAACTTTGTTAGCTTTGATCCTATGGCCCCAGGAAGAGAGATGAGCCATTTAACTGGTAGTTTACAGCTAACCTTGTGAAGAGATCAGAGCAGCTGAAGAGACCTGGAAAGAAACAAGCCCTATGCTACCTGTAGCTGAGAAAAAGAAAGGCTGAACGCTTGCAAAGATTGGCAACCATATTGCTTCAACATGTAGCAACTGACTTAGGTAAGAAAGAAACCTTAAATTGGACTCTTTAGAGCCTTTTAACTGTAAGCTTTTACCCCAGATAAATACACTTTATAAAAGCCAACCGATTTCTGGTACTTTGCATCAGCACCCCTATATTAGTCAGCCAAAGGGGTGCTGATGCAAAGTACCAGAAATCCATTGACTTTTATAAAAGGTATTGATTTGGGGTAGAAACATACATTTACAAGGCCCTAAAGAGTGCAACTCAAGGTACCCTAAAAGGTATTTCCTCACCCAAAGTCTGTTGCCATATGTTGAAGCAAGATAGTGGGTGATGTCTGCAAGGATTCAGCCTTCCTTTTTCCTGTTAAGGTTCCATGGTCCCAGCTTCCTCTGATCTCAGCTGTAGGCTGGCATGGGGCTCGTCTCTCTTCCTCTGTGGCTCATTTCTTTCTGGGCTCAGCTGTTCTGTTCTCTTCACAAGGTCAGCTGTAAACTGTAAGGCTCATCTCTCTTCCCAGGGCCTCAGGATCCTCTTTGTATCTTCTCTGTGTGAGAGTCTGTTTTATCAGCCCCCCAAGGGGGTGGGGACTCAACCCTGCATGCCCTAATGATGTAGTTGAATCAAAGCCCTAATTTTGATTTAATAAATTAAAAGTGAAACCTCTGAATTTAATACAATCAAATGGGGTATCATGCCCAGAAACAGACAAGTTTACAAACATAATCAATATATCTTTTTGGAATTCATAAATTATATCAAACTGCCACAATTCCTTTGGCAGACTAATACAGAATTTGGTACCAGAAGTGGTGTGATGTTTTTGCAATTACCAAAAATGTTGGAATGGTTTTATAAATGGGTAAGGGGTATTTTTTGGATGAATTGTGAGATGCTTAATGGAAAAGACTTAGATTACTTTGAAGAGACTGTTGGTAGCCTAAAGTTATTTCTGATATGGTCTCAAAAGGAAAGGATGAAACTATTATTGGAAACTGGAGGAAAGGTGATCTGTGTTTTAAAGTTTCAAAGAACTTAGCAAGATTGACTCCTGATGTTATATGGAAGGCAGAATTTGAAAATTGTAAGTATGGACATTTAGCCAAGATTCCCAAACTAAATGGAAAATGCAGCCTGGTTTCTTCTTGAAGCTTATAGCAAAATGTTAGCAAAAATGATAAGCTGATAACTGAATTGTTGGGCACAAAGAAATCAGAAACTGATTCCAGCAATTCCATGCCTCTGGAAATCAAGCTCCCAGATGATAGTGCTCCATTTGAGGAATTAACTAAACTTGGAAACTGTAAGTAAGGATTGAAAATGCAGTTATACATGAAAGACTTGTGTAATGTCTTACTGTCTGATGGCTTGGACCCCTGCTTCCTGAATGCTAAACCAATAAGCTTTTTGTGAGTGCTGTATGAACAAAACCACTGTAAGCCTGGACTAAAAGGAACATGAAAGGGAAAATGTCTCTAAAAGGAAAATCATGGAAGCTGAGGTCTGGAATCAAGGCATATCCTTGGGCCAAGAGAGGGACCCCACTCATGTTTATGGAGAGGGTAAGTTTGTCCCACCATTTGAAGAAGGTGGATGTTACAGCCCACTGTTCAGGGAGAGTTTTGCCACCCCAGGCTACAGAGAGGGTGGAGCATCTTCTCCAAGTGTTGCGGAGAGTGAGGTCACCACCCCAGTACTCTGAGAGGGGTGGGCCTGTTCTCTATAGGTTGGGAAGAGTGAGGTTGACACCCCATTGCTCTGATAGTGGTGGGCTTCTTCCCTATAGATTAGGGAAGGCCAAGTCACCACCTCACTGTTCTAAGAAGGTTGGGTCTGTATGCCAGAAAATAGGGAGAATGTTGCTGCCATCTCACTGTACTAAGGGGGCTGAGAATGTACCCCAGTGGTTGGGGAAAGTGTGGCCATCACACCAATGTTCTTGGAGGGTGAGATCTGGAGCTCAGTCACCACCCAGATGCTTGATGAGGGTGATACCAAGAAAATGGCCATTGGGCAAACCTGTGGAAAGGGTGGGCCCCATGAGGCCCTGAGGAGAAGAAACCATCATTTTAAGGATGACTTTCCAACTTTGAAATCTAATGGAGTATGCCATACAGTTTTCAGAACTGTTGGGGATCAGTGATTCATGTTTCCCTCCCAAATTCTCCTTATGGCAATGCAAATGCTTATCCTATGTCTGTCCCTCAGTATACTGGAAGCACATAACTTGTTTCATAAGTTTCACAGGTCTATAGCCAGAGGAGACTTTGCTCCAAGACAAACTGTATTTCTATAATTGTGATGTGATTTTTTTACTTAGCATCGCTAACTGAAGGGATTAAGGTTCTTTTTTAAAAATATTGTAATGTCTATTGAGGATTCAGAGGGTGGAATGTGGTAATCTGAGATTATTTATGAATGCCCTAAAGAGAGTTTATATTTGTAAAACAATCTATTCCTCTGGGTGTGATACCTTTAGAATGTATAATATTCACCTGAGATATCTTTGATTAAAGATTTGGGTTTTGATTCAGCCACGTCAGTAGGGCATGACTCAGGGTTGAGTCCCTGCCCCCTTGGTGGGATGATATAAACGACTCTTACTGAAGAAGACACACAGAAAGAGAAAGCGCTGCACAGATACCAGAGGAGAGACTTTGTTAGCTTTGATCCTGCAGCCCCAGGAAGAGAAATGAGTAAACCCCTGGCTAGTTTACAGCTAACCTTGTGAAGAGACAAGAGCAGCTGAGAAGGCATGGAAAGAAACAAGCCCTATGCCAGTCAGTAGCTGAGAGAGAGGAAGGCTGAACACTCACAGAGATTGGCAACCATCTTGCTTCAACCTATAGCAATTGACTTTAGTGAGAAAGCAACCTTGAGTTGGACTCTTTGGGCCTTGTAATTATAGGTTTTTACCCCAAATAAATACCCTTTTAAAAAGCCAACAGATTTCAAAGTACTTCTTTGGCTGACTAATGCAACACTTAAGATGCTGCACTTCTTCAGGGCTAGGGGTACCGTTATCTGAAGGGCTGCATTTTCTGGGTAGGTCAACAAGGCTCAGCTTTGGGAAGCCATGAATGAAGCTCAAGAATCCTTCTTGATCCCCTTCCCAGCACTTTGGAGTTGGCCTGCATGCCATTTGGGGGTCTTTGGACTTGTTTTGCCTGGGAATGACTTGGGAAACTTGTCTCTGGTGTGCCCTCTCCAAACCCCAAATTTACTCTCCAGGAGAAAGAAGCTGAGACAAACAAAGGAATGTAAGAAACTATAGTGGCAAACAGTCTGGGACAAAGCCTGGCCTGCTTTAAGTATATATGAGAGGGAGGTATATATCCTGGGAAATAGAGGTAGTATTCAAACTCCTATAAACAGAGAAACTCCAAAACATCTAACAAGCATGAGCCTGTGTCAAGACACAGGTCCAGAAAAGACAGGGAGGGCTGTTAACACTGCATTCACTTGCACAGACCTTCCTTATAGGAGGGCTGAGCCAAGACATTTTCTGTGTTTTCACTAGCTGGTTACAAAATCAAGAAACAGATATCTAACCAAAAAAATCCAGAGTAAATGTTTTAAAATATTAAAATGTACAGTGTGCAACAAAAGCGTACAAGGCAAACAAAGAAACAGGGAATGATAGCCCATCCAAAGGAAGGCAGTAAAAATCCAGAAACCACCAATGAAGGGGACCAGAATGTGAACATACCAAACAGACTTCTAAAAAAAAAAACCAAAAACCTTAAAGATGCTCAAAGATACTAAATAAAAAAATAAAAAAAAGAGAGAAAGAATTAAAGGATTTCAGGAAAACAATGAATGAGTAATAAAAGAATCTTAGTAAAGAAGAAAAAAATTTTTAAAAAAGAACCAAACAAAACTATTGAAGGAGAAAACCACAAGAACTGTAGTAAAAAATTCCCAGGAGGGTTTCAACAGCAATTTGGAGCTAGTAGAAGAAAGAATCAGTGATCTTGAAGACAAGAAAATTGAAGTGGGTCAGGCTGAGGAGAAGAAAGAAAAAGGAATTATAAAAAGTGAAAATAGCTAAGATAGCTCTGGGACACCATCAAGCATATCAATATTTGCATTATGGGAGACCCAGAAGGAGAAGAAAGAAAGAGGCAGAAGGAATATTCAAGAAAATAGTGACAGAGAACTTCCCAAACTTAGCAAAAGACACTAATATGTACATCGTAGAAACCCAGAGAACACCAAACAGAATAAAGATGAATAAAAATATACTGCATTATATATTGATATACTTTCAAATGCAAAGGACAAGGAGAGAATTCTGAAAGTTGCAAGAGAAAAGCAACTTTGTTTGTACAATGGAGTAACAATAAGTTTGCATGCTAATGTCTCACCAGAAATCATGGAGGCAAGAAGGCAATGGGTTGAGAAACTTAAAAGTGCTGTAAAAGAATAGCAATCAACCAAGAATTTTATATCCAGTGAAATTTTCTTTCAAAAATGAGGGGGAGATAAAGACATTACCAGATAAACAAAGCCTGAGGGAATTTATCGCTACTAGACCTGCCCTTGAAAATTACTAGAGTGAGTTCTTCAGAATGAAAGGAAAGAACACTAGACAGTGGCTCAAAGTGGCATAAAGAAATAAAGACCTCTGGTAAAGGTAACCATTTGGGTAATTATAAATGCCAGTTATATTGTATTGTATTGTTTGGTATGTAATTCTACTTCTTACTTCCTGCAGGTGCCAAATGCAAATGCATAAAAAGTAATGATAAATAGTTGGTATTGGACATACAATATTCAAAGATAGAAGAGATAACAAATACAAAATAGCTCGGGGGAGGGAGGGATATTGGGAAAGTGTATGTGTATGCTACTGAAGTTAAGGTGATATCAAGCCAAATATGATTGTTATATATTTAGGATGTCAGACTTAATCCCAATGACAACCACAAGGAAAATATATGAAAAATATATGTAGATGAAAAGAGAAGGCACTCAATGTGGTAGAACACACAAAATCAAATAAATATAAAAATAGGCATTAACAGAAAAATTGAGGGGCAAAAATTACAACACATACAAAAGCTAAATAGCAAAATGGCAGATACATTATAAGTAGTATCTTTACATGTAAATGGATTAAACTCTCCAGTCAAAAGGCAGAGATTGGCAAAATGGATAGAATAGAATGACCTTATCTGATGTTTGCAAGAAAGTCACCTTAAATTTATACATAGATATAAGTAGTTTGAAAATGAAAGGATGGAAAAAAAAAAATATATATATATATAATGCAAGTTGTAAACAAAAGAGAGCCGGGTAGGCTATGCTAACATCTGATAAAATAGACTTTAATTTTAAAAGACTTATGATGGATAAAGACAGTCTTTACATACTGAATAATGGGTCAATTCAACAAGAAGATGTAACAGCAAAACCCCAAAATGTGTAAAACAATTTGACAAGTAAAAGAAATAAAAGGCATCCAAGTTGGAAAGGAAGAAGTAAAAATTACCCTTTTTGCAGATGCCATGAACCTATATACAGAAAATTCTGACAAATCCACAATAAAGCTCCTAGTGCTAATAGATGAATTTAGCAAAGTACCAAGGTACAAAACCAACACCCAAACATCTTGTTTCTATTCACAAGCAATGAACAATCAGAAGAAGAAATCAAGAAAGTAATTACATTTACAATAGGAGCAAAAAGAATTAAATGTCTAGGAATAAATATAACCAAGGATGTAAAGGACTTGAGAAAACTCAAAACATGGCTAAAAGAAATCAAAGAAGACCTAAATAAATGGAAGAACATTCCATGTTCATGGATTGGAAGACTAAATATTGTTAAGATGTCAATCCTATCCAATGCAGTCTATAAATTCAACACAATCCTGATCAAAATTCTAACAACCTTCTTTGTAGAAATGGAAAAGCCAACAATCAAATTTACATGGAAGGGTAAGGAGCCAAATAGACAAAAAATGTCTTGAAAATGAAGAATGAAATTGGAGGACTTACATTTCCTGATCTTTAATCATATTAAAAATACATATTATTCAAAACAGTATAGAAATGAGAATAGAAATGAGAGCTCAGAAATCAACCCTCACATTTATGGCCAACTGATTTTTGACAAAGAGGCAAAGATCACTCAATTGAGAAAGAATAGTTTTTCAACAAATGGTATAGGGAAAGCTGGATATCCATTTGAATAAAAAAAGGATGACCCCAACCTCACACCTTTTGCAAAAATCAACTTACTATGGATCAAAGACTTAAATATAAGAGCTAGTACTATAAAACCCCAGAAGGAAGAATAAAGAAGCATTTTCAGGACCTTGTGGTAGACAATGGTTTCTTAGACTCTATACCCAAAGGTACAAAAGAAAAATAAAAGAGAAATGAGACTTCATTAAAATTAAGCAGTTTTGTGCCTCAAAGGACTTTATCATGAGAGTAAAATGACAACCTACACAATGATAGAAAGTAATTGGAAACCACATATCCAATAAGGGATTAATATCCAAAATATATAAATAAATTCTTCAATTTAACAACAAAAAGACAAACAACTCAATTAAAAAGTGGGTAAAAGACTTTAGTAGACATCTCTCCAAAGAAGGCCAGAAAGCACATGAAAAGATGCTCCACATATTAGCCATCAGGGAAATACAAATCAAAACCAAGATAACCATTTCACACACACACTAGAATGGCTGCTACTGAAAAAATGGAAAATTAAAAGTTTTGGAGAGGATGAGGAGAATAGGAACACTCATTCATTGCTGAAGGGGATTTAAAATAGTGCAGCCACTGTGGCAGACCGGTAGTTCCTAAGAAAAGAATATATAGAATTACCATATGATTCAGCAATACCACTACTAGGTATGTAGGCAAAATGAAAAGAAAAAAAAATTGAAAGCAGGGATTTGAACAGATATTTGCATATCAATGATCATAGCAGCATTATTCACAATTGCTAAAAGATAGAAGCAACCCAAGTGTCCATCAACAAATGAGTGGATAAACAAAATATGGTGTACACATAAAATGGAATAATATTCAGCTATAAAGGGAATGAAGTTCTGATACATTGGACAACCTGAGTGAAGCTTGAAGGCATCATGCTGAGTGAAATGAGCCAGACACAAAATGACAAATATTGTATGATCTCACTGATATGATAGAATAAGCAAATTCATTGAGTCAGAATCTAGAATATAGGTTATCACGGGAAAGGGGGGGATAGGGAATGGAAAATTAAGGTTTAAAATGCACAGTTTCCTATTTGGAATGATGGAAATGTTTTGATTGTGATGGCAGCATAGCATTGTGAATGCAATTAACAGTATCAAAATATATATTTGAATGTGGTTAAAGGGGGGAAATGTTAGGTTGTATATATGGTTATAGAATAAATTATTTTTAAAAAAACATAATGAACTGCACAACACAGAAGGTGAACCCTAAGGTAAACCATGGAGTATAGTTAATAGTATAATTATAAAAATGTGCCTTCAATTCTAAGCAATGTTCCATACCAATGCAATGTGTTAATAATAGGATCTTATGTGGAAATCCTGTCTTTTGTGTATGATTTTTCTGTAAACTCACAACTTCTCTAATAAAGGAAAAAAGTTATCTATACTAGCTAGAAGCAGCAAACTGATGCAAACAAGTATAAAGAAGAAGCTATTAAAATTCCCACCTCCACCTTTCTCCTTGCCTAATAATCAACAACCTGACAAGTATCCTTATGCACATTTCTCTGCTTATGCATGCATGTACTATTCTGGGTACATACATATAGGTTTTTGTATTTTTTGTTTTCATAAAAATCACTGTATATACATCAATATGCAAATCACTATATTTACTAAACAATATATCGTTTAAATCTCTATATATGTAAATATAACTAGTATCTTAAGCAACACAGGCATTTTTACAGAGGAGGTTTTAGAAATATGGTTAAGTTTTTAGGGCAATCATATATATTTCAATCAACTCACCCCACTTCTAACTCATCACATCAGATAAACCATGTTATTATAACCAGTGTGCATCCTTCAGTATTTTTATATATGTTACTAGACTTACATATTTAGAATGTGCATAAATTAATTTTAATTAATATTTTAATAAAATAAATAGTTCAAAAGGCGTATTTGTGGCCCAGGGGTATTTGAAGCTAATCCATATGGACATTTTATTTTTAGCTATTTTCTCCTGGACAATGGTATTTAATAATGCCTCAGTTTCAAAATGGAAATGCATTAATTAATGAATTAAATATGAGAAAAATTATTTGTATTCCATTTAAACAAAAATACAGAGTTTGTCTTAGTTTGCCAGGGATGCTATGGCAAATACCACAAACTGGATGGCTTAAAAAACAGGAATTTATTGTCTCACAGTTTTGAAGGCTGGTAGTCCAGCATCAGGGTTTTGGCAGCACTTGATTTCTCCCAGAATCTGTAGCGTTCCAACAATTCATGTCACATGGTCATCTCTTTTTCCTTGTGAGTGCTCCCTGATTTCCACTAACTTCTGGCTTCTACTTCTAATTTCCTTTGCTCATAGGTCTTCAGCCATATTAGATTAAGGTCTGCCCCCATTCACTTTGGTCATACCTTAACTGATAATAACATCTTCAAAGGTTCTATTTACAACACACATTAAGATTTGAACATGTCTTGACCATGATTCAATCCCCAATGGAGTTTAAGCAAATCATGAAAACTGGTGACAAATATATTTTGGTAAAGAAAATTTTAGACCCTACTTTTTGGGCAGAAGATTTTAGAAAATATTCATCCAATGATTATTGGTGCCAAAATTGCCCTAAGGACTCAATGTTAGACCTTCCAAGGTTTGCATCATTCTCTCTTTACCCTTCCAATATTGTTTTCCTATAACTTATTTGAATTTGTCATGTTGCAGATAAAGTTTTTTTTTTTTGAAATATATATGCATATATGTGTATTTGCTTACAAAAATTTTATTTATATATAAATATACATATATTACAAGAGGTGCTTAGATGACCCAAAATATTACACGGAACCCACTGGGATTCCCATGTTGCCCACCTCCCACACCTCCCACCACATCCCACACAAACATCTCCCACAGTGTGGCCCACCACCCTCAATGAACTTACACATCCTGGAGCCTTGCCACCAACCATAGACCACAGTTCACACTGTAGACCACACTCTCTCCCACT
>JAKSZT010054489.1:1948502-2069173 GCA_026826555.1 Tolypeutes matacus
AACCTTGGATAGAACCAGTTTGTTTGTGACAGAACCGATCTCAAAATTGCTTGATATTTGTCTAGTCTAATCTTAAATACATTGCAACAATCATAATTCTAGGATAGTACGTGATAACACTCCTTTACCAAGAAATTAGTTTTTAATAATGAATTTGGCATTTACTCTAAGTACAGTTCATGGAAATTGTAGGTAGGAAGTGTATTCACCATGTTATCTTTTCTCAAAGTCCTTAAGAAAGTGAATGCTAATACTCAAATGTCATGAAGGAAATGATTGGGGAAAATAGCCTATACAAAACCAGCTTTCTCAACTTTCTTTTTACCCCACATCCAAAAATCATTTTCTATCTTTGTGAATCACCTATGAAACAATGTGTTAGTATTTCCCTTAGGTAGCTCCATTCAGGCTTCAGCCTTAAGAAGAAGATAAAGGAAACAAAACAAAACAAAATGAAAAAAACAAAACAAAACAAAACAAAACAAAAAAACACCTAATGGCATCCTTGTTGTGGCTCTGTATGCCTATATATATATAATTTTAATGCAAAATTGTTTGTATAGGAATAAGGGAGATTAAGCAAAATGACTGTCAAATAATTGAAATTCTAGCCAAAGGCCTGTGCTTTCCAAGATCTCATGTGCAAATGTGATTTTGTAAGGCCATGGATTTACTATGAAGGGAGTGCTTTGTTGGTGTTGTTTTGATTTTAATGATGATTTTATCTTAATAAGAACTTTATACAGTTAGGCTTTTGCAAGCCTCCCCTGAACCAAGTAGAAGGAAACAAAACTAATTCTCTCAACAAACAGATGAAAATGAAATATGTTTCTATATTCACACATTAAATAGTATAAAAGTAAAATAAATAAATGAAAGGAATTATCTTATTCAGATAAAATTTGATATTGGAAAGTATGTTTTGATGGTAACTAACCAATGGTAAAGAGCTCTTTCTGCTTCTGAGCCCATCAAAATGCCCACAAATGAATAAAATAATAGCATTTCACATTTGAAAATGAATCAGTTATGTGGAACCATACACAACAATTCCTTCTTGACAGGTGGTCGGGAAGAAAAATTACTTTTTAACATATGCTTTTCTCTTCTAAAAATATAAAGACAGTAAGGAAAACAGCAAGCAACAGGGGAAATTCAGCCACTCTGTTTACTTCTTCTTTGGAGAAAAGAGATATGGAGCCATGATTTTTAGTCAGATGCTTACTGTTGGGAATTTATATGTGGAAGATCACATTCTCCAACTAATTCAATTAGTCTAATAAATTATTTTGGGGACAACCACTTCAAGTAATAAGGTGCAGGTAAGGAAAGTAGGAGATAAGCATCAGTTTCTTTCATAATGAGCTTCAAGTTGACTATAGCTGAGTGCAGAGTAAGAAGACCTTTCACCATGAAACAATTTCAAAGAGCTAAAGACTCCACACAATTAAAGAAAGCACCATTGTAGGCCATGCCCAGAATTATTGTATGCCTGATACAGTAAAAAGGAAAATGCTGAATTAAATAACTGTGGCATAGGCAGAATTTCTTGATTTGGTAATAGAGTGAAATCTCTAACACGGACATGATGACCCCCATATACTGCTACTACAAATAGCTAAATCATAAATAGTATTAGTCAGGTAGAATCACATCTATATGAGAAAAGGCCAGTAACATGAAGAAGTAATTGAGGGGAAGAAGATTTAGAATTTAAAAATATCTCTAATTAATAACATAAGAACTATTCAAGAAGGCAATGAATCCATGAATCAAGAAAGGATACTTGCAGAAAGAACTGTCAGAGAAAGAGTTAAAAGATATATGTCTTTTGAAGTTAAAAGATATATGTCTGGTTGTCAAATTACAATTCAATAGGAGTTTTTTAATAAAAAGTTAAATAAATCTATAATAGGCATATTATAAAGATGGAGTCAAATACTATGAGAAAAATAATTTGCAAAATAAATCAGAATGGCCTCTGACCCTATCGGTATGATCAACAAAACACATAGAACTCCACTATTTCTTTCTTGACTATCTTTTCCACATTGAAGTCATTTCTTGTCTGCTCCTCCATAATAACTTTCTAAGTGGTCTGCCTTTTTTAGGATTGCATCCCTACAATCTATTCTCCCTACCCCACATTATTTTTTTGTCTTGCATCTGGTTGACCCATTTTACCATCACATTGCACATAGACTAGAAAACCAAGCTTTCCAAACTGCATTATTGGCTTTTATGCTCAGTTCACTTTACACTGAGCTACTTTTATTGTTCTGACATGTTAAGTTCTTTTCTACCATATGGGCTTAACAGAAGATGTATATTGGGTCTCTGTCTCTTCATCTTTCATCCTTCATGTCTCAATATGAGTGTCACATCCTTAGAAATATCTTTACTGAAAATTCCCAATATAAATGGATGTTCCTTGCTATTCCAAAAATGCTCACTCATTTTTGGTGGGAATGGTAAATGGTATAGTCATTTTGGAAAATTTCTGTTTTTTTTTTTTTTTTTTTTAAGTAAAAGATGTTTTCCCTATAAATCAGCATTTCTACTAAATATTTACCTAAAATAAATGAAAATACATGCTCACATGAAGTCTTATACATGACTCTTTATAGCACTTTTATTTATCAAAGACAAAAATGGGTAAACAATCTAAATATCCATTAATGGAGAATAAATGAACACATATTGGTATGTTTACACAACAATACTGCTCAGCAATAAAAATCTTGACTTGTTGATACATGTAAAAAAATGACTGAATCTAAAATGCACAATGTTTAGCTTTCCACCAGAAAAATAATTTTTATTCTATTAATCCATTGATTTGCCAGGGTAAAAAAAATACTGGGCTGAAAAAAATTAAAAGAGGAAACAATATGCATGATCTTTGAATTTTAAAACTCAGTAGAAGAGTTGAAAGAAATACAATTCACTATCCAAAACCAAATGAATATTCTACAAGTGTTTACCCTTGTAACAGGAAATACGAATCTAAGGTGATAGAAATTAGGATAGTATTTTATGGGCATTAGTTATTGACTTGAATGGTACAGACATGAATTTTCTGTGGTAATGGAAATGTTCTGAATCTTTATTAGAGTATTATTGTTGTAGTTATTTACAATGTTTTAGGGTTTGTTTTTACAGTGTTATAGTCGTTTATGTTTTGCCATTATTTACAGTCTTTTAACAATGAATTAAATAGTTATCAATACAAAATGCACTGAGTTATATACTTCACATCTAGGAATTTCACAATATTTAAATTTTATGCCAATAATTAAACAATTTTACAAAGTCTTTCTCTACATGCCCTTTTATGGCTTCTATTTGTATTGCTAAAGTTACTTGGCTTAACATTATTTCTTACCACAGAATCAGTCTCAGGGTTCTGTTAATATTTTCCCAGACGTTTCTTATCTTTTGACATTTATTTTGCTTTACATATTTTCTATTTGATATTGATGAGATTCAAAATAATATTTATAACTTATATGTAATTGGACAGGATATCTTATGCTTCCAATTCAAATGTATTCCAATTCCTTCTCTACTCTGTTCTGTACCTCTGGAACCTTAATTATTTGGATGTATCAACTGGATCCTTGGATATCTGGTTTCTAGTTGGTTTTGAAAAATGAGATGCACAAGAAGGAAACCCAATGGTGAGACAAGGTTGAGCAATTTAATCTCCGGGCTAACCCAATTTCTACAGGTAGCCTGCATCACTGCTGAAAGCCAAAGCTTGCTCATTCCTTCCCATAAAACCTTTTCCCTAAATTCCTGTAATTACCTCTTATAATTATAAGACCAAAGGGTGGTAATAGCTCCTCAATATCAAGTCAGACATATTGTGCAATCCCCTTTGATTTTCCATTGAAATACTTTGAGATATTTATAATGCACTTTTATGTTAATCAATGTTTCCTTTTTTCCCTCACATATGATTGATATTTTGGTTGGATGCCAGGTCCTTGGCATTGGGTATCCTTTTCTCAAAAGCTCTGTAAATGTTGTTTACATATTTACATTCACATTTATGTTTACATATCATATCTATTAATAATAATATCACATATGAATGAATGCTTACATTTTGCTGGGCTCTGTGCTAAGTAATTACATGCTTTATCACATTTTCTTGGGACACCAACATCAATATGATTTTTCCAGGTGAGAAAACAGAGATTAAGTGAATTGTTCTATGTCACACAAATAATATTACTGGAACCAGAACTTAAAGAAATTAATTCTTCCAGGTCTCATGCCACAATTTAAAAAGTATTTGTTCATCTCTCTTGGGCATTTTTCCCAAGATATAGGATGCATATTTTCTTCATAGAGACTATTAACATCACTTTATTTTTCTAAAAAATGAGAGCAGAAACTTTTCACACGTGTAATGGGGCATGAAAAATAAATCCTTACTTGTTCCTAAATCCCAACTCATGAAAACTTTCTGTACTCCATTACAAACTTATCCAGTTATATAACTTTCAGAGTCATAGTGTTCATTTACTGTTTGGCTTTCATCCAGAAAATCAAATAATGTACTACCTAAATAGAAACTTTAAATTAAAGATCCTATTTTGTGTAGCAAATTAAAATTTATTAGAATTGGAAACACCTGAGAACCTTGTAACTCTAAAACTATCACTATAGATTTCTGACTACTTCGGCCTCATAATTTGCTATTCAGAAGGCCCTCATTCAAAGTGTTAGAGTTTAACCAAACTCTTCATATAGCACAGCATCCAAGTGAAAATCTACCCACAGCTATGTGAATTACTTAAATCTACCTATAAATTATATTTGTTAAATTTTTAGGTTTGAAGACTATATCTTTAGTTACAATAATTCTAATTAAATTTGGAAGTTTACCTATAAAAATATTATTAACCCACAAATAAAACAAAATACGAATTATAGGATAGTTGAATTTGATACTTTCTGGGAAAATGCAATTAAAATTAAGCAGCATAACTGATTTCTTATTTGTAATTTTGTAATTAGTATGCTATTTGCAAGAAAAATACAAGTTAAACAAAATCCTTCAAAGTCTGTTAGGTGGTCTGTTGCAATAATTAATAAGGGTGTTGGCTATCTAAGTAATATCATTTACTTAAACACCATTGTATAAAATCCAGTTCATAAGGAAATGCTACAAAGTCTTTCCACACTTTATTACAGGCATGGTATTCAACAACAGAGCAGAGGATTGGTTCTCACTGAAAAAGTGCACACAGTATTTCTGCATATCATGGATAACTATATCTCTTAAAATATGCTGTTTGAAATCCAGTAACTGAATGTTCTTTAAGTTATAACACTGCTTTGTGATTGTAAACATAGCCCTTTCAGTATTGTTCTTACACATTAAGATATTAGGTGAAAGAAAAAAACCCTTAAATACTGTGCTGGGTTAGAAAGACGCTGTACTATCTCTGAAAGAATGAATAAGTACTTGTATGAAGCAGCTTGCATATATTTTATTTCGATTTATTCAATTCTTCTCTCATCTAGGAGATTACCTATCCTGATATTTTAAAATTACCTTCATAATTTTAAGTAAAATTCATTGTTTACTAAGTTGGGGCACAGACATATCAGAGAAAAATATTGATGTATAAATTTGCTAATACAAGAATAAATGCTAAAAAATTTAAAAGTTCCTAACAGGTATGCTTAAAGGCTCCACAGTTTGGATATTCAAATATTGATTTATTTATTAAGTAACTGAAACAACATTATTTTCATTTATTCAGAACTTAGAAACATGACAAAAGTATTTTAAAAAGAGTGTCCATGTCCAATAATATGAACGAAGTACTGAAGTAAAAAAGATAGATTTTATTCTTAGTAGAAAAGGGAACTGCATACACAAATAGAAAGCAAACATGCAAAAAGTAAAAGGAACGGAGAGTCCAGGGATAGTGGGGGTGATTAGCTTATCATTTAGAGCCAGCTGTGGATTTTAGGTGAGGCGTGTGAGTGGCATTGGTAGTAGCCACAGGTGTGGGTTTGGGCTATGGGGGAGTTTGCACCCCAGGACTGGAAAGCTGATTATTAACTTAGGCCAAAGATCAGTGTTGAGGCAATTGGCTTAACCAGAGTAAGATGGATGCCAAGGCAGCTCGCAAAAAAAATTTTATAGTTACAACACATAGCATGCAAGAGGGGGAAAGGAATATAACTACTTTATTGTTTTTCTCTCTTTTTTGCATAGAGCAGGAAATTTCATTTTTATTCCTCTAGGTTTGACAATTTTCTGGTAAATATTTATTTTAGATAATTGCTCATCATATCTTTTTCAAATCAGTTATGGAAGTTATGCACTTTAAAAGATAAAATTTGTAATTTTTTCTCAAAAAGTAAATGGATTTTCTAATATAGTCAGTAGATCAACCAACATGATGTCTCATCAACTAGTCCTTAACGTTCATAACAATCAGGCCTTCAGAGAATTTTTTATTATTGTTGTTTTCCTTTTTGGCTTTTATTTTTCATTTCTGTGATACTTAAAAAAACTGTTTAAATGTCAAGGATTAGTACTTTCATTATTTTTGTTTTGTTATTTCTATAAAAGTGGTATAGAAGCACAAATATAGAAGACTATTCAAACATAATTTTTTAATACTTATTATATAATCACTGACATTATGATATTTAGAATTTGTTTGAAGGCATAATTAGATGTGCATTTTAGCAGACATGTACGAATTTTGTTACTATCAATTTTAATAAAAACAAAACTATACATTTTTAAAAATTCAATTGAAAAAATAACATTTTCAAAATAAAAGAGAAAACCAAATAATCACTGGCAAATATACATAGTCAAATTTCACTAATCTAAGGGATAAAACTATTATTTTATAATAAAGATCCCACATCAATAATTTTACACAGCATTTCATTTATTTTTTAATTAATGCCTGATACAATACAGTTCTGTGGGTGATAATATGACAACTAAATCCACACACACTCAAATATATCTGTTGATATATTTATTTTTCTATAACCTTTAATCTAAATAAAAATGTTAAAAGTTTTCTTGGAAAATGCAGTGATATATTTTTGTTTACTAAGTATTTATATCTTCATAGCATTATTCATGAGGACAAAATATGAAGCTTATTATTATGAGAGCATGCAAAAAAATCACACAATTTTATGACCTGTTCTCTATCATATACCCATATGTTAAATTACGTAAACTTCTATATGCCAGAAAAGGATCTACATTTATAGATTTGCCATTCTTTTCATAGACCATCTGTCTTGTGGAAGTGAAAGTCTTGTAATAATGTATCTTTCACCTGCTCACAAAATATACGAATAGTGAGTCAACAGGGAAATAAAATCTGGCTTACCTAATTTCTGGGAGAATTTCTGTCTCTTTAACTTATCTAGAAATTGTGAAAAGTATGATGAGAAGGAATCACAGCTATATCTGCGAGCAGTTTGTGAACACTGTCCGTGTAACTGAATTGTCTCTCTCAATCATATACTTGTTTTCTGTTTCTAAAGAAAAGAGCCATACCTTTAACAAACATGTAGCATGGAAAATAATTTATTTTTAAAAAGTAGTAATATTATACTACTTTACTAACAAATGTTAGCTAATTTCTCCCAAGGAAGAAGTCAATTAATATGCAAAAATGTATTTATTAGAATTTTACTTTTTAATTATATGTTAAATATACTCAGTGGAAGAATGTTTATATTTAAAATATATTCATACTGATATCTGCATTCATTTATAGTATGAATATATCTAATAAGAACATTATGAATTTATTTGTATATGTATATTTTTGGAAATTTTCATTTGCATGCTTATATTCTTAAAATTACAGACTTTTCTTCTGTCCCGTGAATATGGCTTAAAATGCTGAGATGAAGGCAAAATAAAAACTGGTTACTAAAATTGAATACTTAAAGAACAAGTCAATTCATGAAATTAACAGTCTCCCATTCCCCTCTAAATGTTTTCTGCCTAATTCTGCATCACAATAGGCCATAAGAACAGGTCATAAGCTTTGAATAACATGCTATACTATGGTATGCTAGCATGGGCAGAGAGCTCTCCACCATGAAAGAATTCTGCATTCAATAAAACTACCTTAAAGCCTTCTGCATATAAGAAAAGCAGCACTTAAAAGCAGATTTGAGGGCTCTCATGAATTTACCAGTCTTTGCATTCTGTCCACTTTAGAGTGTGCATTCCAAATAAAGGGCCTGTGACTATGAGCAGACTACTAACAGATTAAATCAGTATTTATTTGAGCCTGAGAAGATGAAGACATGTCCAGGGGAAAGAGAGACTTTGGCATTATCTGTAAAACACATCATTCATCTAGGGGGACAGCATTCTTTGTCCAGTATAATGGAGAATTATACAGCTGAAAAGCCAACAAAAAAGGAGTGGCTTGCATTTAAATTCCTTTTAATGTTTGATGCTTGCTGCTCACTGAGCCTTCTTGTTGTTCTGTTTGGGATAGTATTCAGGGTCTAGACTAGCTTTATATTGGTCTGTTCTTAGGTTCTGATCTGTAATAAGGGATTTCTTTGCCTTCATGCCAACCACCTTTTCATTTTCTTCTCACCATTGTGCCTAACCTTTCTTCTCACAAGCTTTGGCCCTTCTTTCTGAGCTGCCTTGCCTCTGAGTAGAAGCAACTCAGTTGCAAGTCATATGTGATCTAACTTTATATCTAAATACTTTTTTTTTTAATATTTATTTTTTTAAATTTTTACTTACCCCCCACCCCCCACCCTGCCACCGGGACTCGCTATCTGCTCTTTGTGTCCATTTGCTGCACATTCTTCAGTATCTTCTTGTCTTCTCTTCTCATCTTCTCTTTAGGAGGTACCAGGAACCAATCCTTTAGGAGGCACCCAATCACTTGATTCACCTCAGCTCCCTGGTTTGTTGTGTCTTTCATTGTCTTTCCTCTGTGTCTCTTTGTTGTTGTTGTTTGTTGTTGTTTTTATTTTTTCTTTTGTTGTGTCTCTTTTTTGTTGTATCATCTTGTTGCATCAGTTCGTGGCATGGGCCAGCTCTCCGGGGTGTGGGCCAGCTTCGCCTTCACCAGGAGGCACCAGGAACCAAACCCGGGATCCCCCCATATGGTAGACGGGAGCCCAATCGCTTGAGCCACATCTACTTCTGTATGTCTAAATACTTTTGATTGAATTTGTTAAACATTTCTTTTTTGAATCACTATTTCACATTGTTTTGCAAAATAGCCATATACTTATTTAGGAAAGTGTTCCTTCATTAACTGTCTTGTCCTTATTTTAAGGCGTTTCCATAGTTCTGCTTTGGCATATTTTCTCTGCTCTCATGAAAAATTTCATCTGCTCTGAAAGCCTTATTTTACACCCCTCTCTAAATCTAATTTAAATGCCCTCACATACATTACTACAATACCATTATTTATTTTGACTTTTAAGCAGTTACCTCAATGCATTTTAATTACCTTTTTTTTTTACTCTATATTGTTTACTTTGTAGTAAAAGTGCTGAGAGCAGATGAAGTCTCTATTTCACTCCTATACCCACAAAATCTAGCTCAGTGCTCAGAGAAAAGTAAGAGCACAAATGTTCCTGAATGAATGAACTAGTGGACTTCAATTCTATGCTGATGATGTCCAAAACTGCATTTGGACTCACTTCCCTCTCCTGTCTTCCAGTCTCATATTTTCAAATATTTATTTGTTCATGTTGATATATTTTATAACTATGTTCAAAGATTATCTCACCATGTTCTTACTTAAACTAGGTCAATTTTTTTTTTTTTAAGATTTTATTTATTTATTCATTTATCCCCCCCTTGCTGCTTGTGCTCGCTGGGTCAGCTAACCACGCCGTGCGGGCGGGCTTGCCTTCACCAGGAGGCCCCGGGAACCGAACCATATGGTAAACGGGAGCCCTACTGATTGAGCCACAGCCGCTTCCCTGGTCCATTTTTATGATAACCTGTTCCCTAGGCCATTCAGTTTCACTATTTGTATTCCAGTATTGAGACCTGTTTTTCCCTCCCTATGACGTGATGTCTCAAAGTAGAGGATTCAATTTTTGGAATCCATTCCCCTTCCCTATTCATGTGATAATACAGTGAATAGGATCATATGACTTTTTTCATAAATTATTGCAATAGTCTGTATTCTGGACATTCTGCTCTATCTCTTTCAATGTGTATATCCTTCTCAAGTGTCACTGTCACTTTCTAAGCCACAGCCATACTCAGTACATATGAGCTTTGAAACCTCCCACAAACCCTTCTGCAATTCTAACTTATATATAGCATGTGCCAACCTAGTCACTGGGTTTTTCTTCTTTCACTCCTAAGGAAGAAATAGCTTTGCATAGTGGAAAGGGTATATATAATTGGTAAGAAGAATATACTCTTTAAAATCTTTTTCTCCATCTGTGTACCTTTGTAAACTTTGCTTTTGGCTTGTTTTCCTTCTTTAAAAATAAGAAAATGGTATTACTAATTTTTTTGTAAGGAGTGAATATGATCATGTATGACAAGCACCTGGAAGAGTGCCTAATGTATATCAACTTAACTGCTCCCTTAATGGTACTTGTGTTGATGATTTACACTCCACAGGTTGGCCAATTTGTATTTTAGATGCTGTATATGAACACATGCTGTTATTCTACCTGAATTGTACACCTATCAAGAAATAAACAAAAGTAATTTCTTAATCCTCCCCTACTACCCCTTAGAGTAAAACTTCTCAAAACTGTTGCCAATACTCTCTCAGGTTCCCTTTCACCTCTTCCCATTCCCTCTTAAATTGGCTTCAATCAGGGCTTTGCTTCCAGCACTCACCAAGCTGCTTTTCTCTAGGTCACCAATAATGTACATACTGGTAAATTCCATAGTGAATACTCCGTCTTCTTCTTTATTCATCAGCAACAGTCAACACAAATTAACACTTCTTCTTTGAAACATTTTCTTCACTTAGCTTCCAAGACACCATATTTTTCCATTTTGCCCCCTACAGCTCCATCCTCTCCTTTTCAGTGACTCATTCTGGTTCTTTCTACTTTACTCTATATAAAATATTTTGCAGTGCCCGTGGGCTCAATCTTTGGACCTCGTCTTTACTCTGTCAATACTTACTCACTTAGTGATTTCATCCAGCCTCTTGCACATAAGTAAAATATATGTGTTGATGACTTAGACATTTCTTCTCAAGAGAGCATTTCTTCAGAGATTTTACCAGCATTATTTCTTTAGCATTGATATCAACTTCACCCATATAACATCACGATTGATTCCCTCCTGACTGCAGGTTTGTTGTGAATGTCATTCTCTCAGTCAGGCCTACTTGAATCACTATTTATTAACATTGTTTGCCCACAACCACCCAACCTACCTTCTCCTTTTCCCTGCTTTCTGTATACATATAACTTAGCCCTATCTGATATGTCTCTTCTTGTTGTTCTTATTCATGTTCTTAACTGTCTCCCTTTCATATTACTATCATCATTATTATAATCTATTTTCCCCTGGTGAAGTGTAAGCTCAAGTTATTTTGTCTTATTTTTCTAATGCTGCATATTCTGTAATAGTCAACATAATAGTTGTATGGAAATTTTTATGGAGTGAATAAATGTATGATTTGTGAACATTATATTTTCATTTTAGCATTTGATGTAGGAATATTTGTGAGCCCCCATCATGTGATTGAAAATTTGGAGAACATATAAATGAATAGATCTCTGCTTTAAGAAAGTTAGAACATGTCCCAGGAATGCATATATTTCACAATATATTATATATCCTATGCTTTACATATATATCGTTATTTTATTATATTTTATGTATTATGTGTATTCCTTCCACATACAAGGAAGGAATCAAAATCATTTCTGTATAGGCACACCTTGGTTCTGGGTTTGCTGGTGTTTCTAAGATTGCTGCTTGGATAAGGGATAGATGAAACTGTTCCTTCCAAGTTCCATATATAATTGCTCAATTTATATATACATTATATGAATCACTTCTCTGTACTTAAGAGTTACATATGATAAAATTTAATTCCTAAATTTGAAACTCTGACAATGCTCTCATGCTTCTAATTATAAAAGTGTCCATCTTTATATATAAAAGCCTGATAAGCTTCTATTAGAAAGGAACTATAAATATTTAAATTTGTTTTATAAAGTAAAATATGAATTACAATGATTTCAGTGAGTTTATTTTTTAATATTTATTAAATGCAAAAGAACCTGAAGGCAGATAATCAGGAGATGGAAGAGTAAGGTTTGCAGGGCTTTTCCTGGGGCTTAATGACAGATAGTGTTCCTCGGGTCACCCAGCCTTTTAAACTCCTCATTAATACTTATAGGCAACTAATTGTTGCACTGAGTCTACCTGTTATTTATATGAAATATTTCATATGAGATATTTTAAATATGTCACAGTATGACTCTGTCTCCAAGCATTTTTAACTTCATAGGAAATGCAACATATTTTCCAAAAAGTAAAGGGAACCATAGGTATAGTAAGGTCTCCTGGTCTTAAAATAATTGGGTGATATAAATCAATCAGACTGCATTGTGTGTACACTTTGTATTATCAAGGAACTCCCAGAATTTTGGTGAGCATTGTCAAAAATGTCTGAATTATTTTATAAAATAAAATAAAATTGTATACCCTCTTGCCTTGATAGAAGAGCTTAACAATGATAAAATAGGGATCTTTTTCATCTCTCATATAATAGCATCAAACTTTCTTTTTTCACATGTGCTCCATTAGCCCTGAAGCAAGGTAGTGTTTATGCAGATGAAGGAAAATTGAGCAATTACATATGGAATTTGATGATTGTTGAAAGCCAGGCAGAACGATTCAGGCTCCATATCTTACTGTCTCCAAACTGGCAGAATTACTTGCAGTATTTTTACAAATAAGAAAATCTCTTCTGCATCACAACTGCCAAAGCTTTCTATTTGTGGGAAAAAGTGTTCTCCAGAAAAATATAAGTTTATTATTATTTTTTACTACAAGAAGATTTAAAAAAATACATTTCATTAAGTTCATTGGATACAATGTAAATGCCAGGTAAGTGATTAAATATGATAAACCTTTTTTTCTGAAACAAGTTCACAACCATTCACATTTGTTACAACAAAAGTTACTGTCTGTTTTGGCATGCCTCAGCAGGCATATGTTTTGGCAAGGCATACAGCAGGGTTGCTTCTGCTCCTGAGGTAAGGAATTGTCTTGCTGGAGTCTGAATATTGAAATAAAGGAAGAGTGATTTAGAGTCCTTTCGAAGAAACAGATTTCACACAGGGTAAGAGCCCCTACAATGGGATACTGTCCTGCATTAGTTCAGCCTTGGGGTATTGACTGGGGTAACCCTTGGTTACAGAGCCCTAAGTGGAGCCATTATCAGCTCCCGGCAGCCCAACATAACCATAATATAGCAGCCCTGCAGTAACTCAGGGTGCTGACTGTGAAGTTCAGTCAGAAGGTGGATTCATTTCTGGGTATAGCATTTGAAAAAAAAAAAAAAACCTAATTAGCTAAGGCTGCAACAAAATAAAAGGAATACAAGAAAATTACTTTGGTTCAGAAAATTCCTTATAGGAATTTTATAGGTCTATTCTACCCCAAAACTAACCTTCTGAATTATTTTTCTTCCTACAACTTGTCATAGAGTAACTATACATTTAGTTGATTCATTACTTAATGCAAGCCTTTATCACCAAATTATAGGCTTCCTAGGTTTATGACATTCTCTTTACTTTCCAGTATCTAGTTCAATACTTGAAATATGTCAGTATGTTGTATATGTACATCTGTGTCTAAATATCTATATTTTTATCTACATCTATTTCTATATCTCTATCTTTATGCATATACAAAATAGACTTTCTTATCTTTCATTGTTAAGCTTTAGTGCATAATCTCTAATAACCTTGGAGCACAGTGTGAAACACATGATTGTTGTTGGGTATATACTGACTTTTTGTTTTTTTTTTTTTTTGAGGTACTAGACCAGGACCCAGGATTGAACTGAACACCTCTTTATGGTATGTGGGAAGCCGGCGCTCAATCACTCAGCCACATAGGCTCCCCTGCGGTAGTTTTTCCATTTGTTTTGCTTGCTGTTCTTATTTATTTTTTCCTTCAGGAGGCACCGGAAATCCAATTGGGGCTTCCCCTGTGGGAAACAGGCGCTCAACTGCTTGAGCCACATCAGTTCCCCTCTTCTCATTCTTTTATATGTTCCAAAGTCAAAAAGCTTTCTTAACTAATCCCACCCCATCAATCATCTTTAGAGATGGCTTTGATTTAGTTCATATAAATTTGAAAGTGCTGACTTGAATCATGTCTTCTCAACATCCAGACATGAAATGCTCTAGGAAACAATGACTTGGAAAAATATTCCAGGTAATTAAATGTCTTATATACCATATGCCAATAGGTGTCATCAATGCACTGTGACAGCCATCTATATTGTGGTAAAGGGAAAGGACCACCTTCTACTTTTTCTTTCACCCATGCTCCTTTTAGAGAATGCTTAGGTATGAAATGATAAATATAGTTTGGAAGATATATGTTTCCTATACTTTTTTTCTCTTCCCTTGGAATAGGGGAGGAAAGCTAATTTTCCAATTAAGAAATTTTCTTAGTATTGAACGCAGTTGTTGCTATCGTTTTAGCCAAAATGTTCCTAGCTTGACAATGTCCCTTGCAATTATTCTAAACTTCTTACAAGCCAAAATTTATCTATATTATTGTATGATGTATGAAAATAAAATGAAAATAAATAAACAAACCAAAAAGGCCACATTGGAATTATGTCTAGTGCATGTTACATAAATATTAAAGCCTGGCTTATTTCCTAGAATCTTAAAATTCATTTCTGTAGAAATATTACCATAGAAATTTAGTAATTGGTTACTATTGGTTGTAAATCATATATAATATGTTGGTTATTATATTATTTATTGGTTATAAATTATTATAACAGTGCAATATGAAGTATTTAGAAGAAAAATCTCATTAGGTCCTCAAATATGAAAATTAAAATTTACATATAGTAAAACAATACATAATCATTA
The DNA here is from genome assembly GCA_026826555.1 of Tolypeutes matacus. Taxonomy (NCBI): domain Eukaryota; kingdom Metazoa; phylum Chordata; class Mammalia; order Cingulata; family Chlamyphoridae; genus Tolypeutes; species Tolypeutes matacus. The sequence goes on from JAKSZT010054489.1 coordinate 1,963,617, forward strand.
CTAATAATATTCTCTTTCATGTGTGCTAGTACAACTTACTGACCATTATACAGAGAGAAAATATTCTTATTGCTATTATTTCCTTTTGTTACAATTCCTGACTAGATTAATTTGTGATTTAATTTCTTTTTTTTGTTTAGTTTAACTTGTTTCATATTTATTTATTTTCCAACACAGAACAACCTTCAGCAAGAGATGGTGAAGCTCAACTGTTGATTCTTAAAAAGCACAAGGTACCTTGTCCTCAAAGAGTTTTATCAACTTTAACATTTTCAAAGAGCCCTATGAGGTAGCTTAGCACAGTGGTTTATCATTGAAATCTCTTATTTGGAAAATGGCAAAATAGACTTGAATCTTCCCAAGCCCGCTGGTTGCTTGTCTTCATATCTCTGCTTGGTTTGGTAAGTGATAAAGATGGAATAATAAGCAGATCTACTCCAAACACAGCTGGGTGAGGTAACTTCATATTTAAAAAGTCAACCAAAATCACAAAACTTTCCTAGTGGTGTGATATGTTCCAAGGTTCTTCTGATAGTTAAGAAGGAAAATAAGGGTAATATTAACTTTATGCAGTCTTCCATCACAAGTACTCTTATTCATGATATTATATAGTTTTCTTCTCCAGTCATTGTTCCACAAGGAGCTGATTAATACTAGATGCAGAATGGAAAGCATGAAGATGTCTACTTTCACAATCAGGGCTGGTGACAGCCTTCTCATTTCCTACCAAATGGATCAGACCACCTTTTTAACTCTGGTGACTGCACATTTGCTTGAACAATACTAGCTCGATTTATGGCTTGTTCCTTCTGGTACTCCTCTAGCCACTAAGGGGCCGGAAGAAGATGGGATAAAGGCCTGCACCAAGCAGGGAGACAATGCCTGAGGAAACCAGCGCCAAGCACAGGTTCCAGGACCTAGAGCCCACCTGGCGCAGCCCTGATGCGCCAAGCACCCTTCACTCTCCTCTCTTCTTTTTAAGAAATTCTACAGACTGGCTTCTAATTAGTGGTTTGTGCTAGCATTAGTGACATTCATCACTGTCTTTACTATTTTTACCTGATGTTGAAATAGAAATTTTTCAGAATGAGATCACCTATATCTAAGTGCCACATTCCAGGTTATTTTTCCTGTTGCTGAAGTTTATTCACAACATACTTGGGAGAGATTTATTTTAATAGAGCGATGAAAAGTGTATCCTATACAATTTCCTGCTTCACTCTTTATGGTACCCTAAATCAAGTTTGCTCAAAATTAGTGTGTTTATGTACTATTTTACAAGCTTTTTCTGTATAGAAATATAAACATAATTTCCTCTGAATACAATTTTAGGGATCTCAACCAAAATTGAAAATATCATGGAATATAACAATGCTGCATTTATCATTCTACAGTTCAATAAAATTGTGGTGGTATTGGAAAATAACTGCTAAGATATATGCTTGCTTTATTAATAATTACAAAAAGTAGAGCTTTCCATGATTTGCGGTAACCTTAAGGGAATTTTCATCCATTTCCTGATCAATATTTTACTCTTTTATAACATAAGGTTACTATTATTTACTCTCATTCTAAGCCATCTGATTCTTGCAATGCTAACCAGCTTTTTTATCTAACTGCTGGTGTTTTCAAACCCAATGGTCTGAAATTTATTTCTCTTCAAGGTCCTGAGATTTTCTACATATCCACATAGGAGAAGAGAACATTTATTTCTCTCATGAAAACCAATTATTTCGGGTTGTGTTTTAAAACTTTTTTATGAAAACCTAGCTTACATTTACCTCTATTATTTTAAAAGATTTATTTCATTTATCTATTTCTCTCTGCTCCCCCCTCCAGTTGTTTGCAGTCACTGTCTGCTCTCTGTGTCTGTTCATTGTGTGCTCATCTTCTTTTTAGGAGGCCCTGGGAACTGAACCAAGAACCTCCCACGTAGGACGGAGGTGCCCAATCACTTGAGCCACCTCTGCTCCTTGCTTGTTGTGTCTCTCATTGTGTTTCCTCGTTGTGTCTCTTCTTTGCATCATCTTGTTGCATCAGCTCACCACACCAGCCCATGTCAGCTCACTGTGTTGCTTGTCTTCTTTAGGAGGCACCGGAACCAAACCCAGGACCTCCCATGTGGTAGGCAGGCACCCAACTTCTTGAGCCACATCCACTTCCGTTACCTCTTTTTTTAAGGGAACATACAGATGTGCTTTAAAGCCACCACAATACTTGACAACTTTAAGAACAATTACCAGAAAAAAATAATTACTTTCACATGAAATTGATTAGAAGTTCCTTGATTCTACAACATATAGGAGAATTTTATTGTAAGGAAAGGACAAGTTTGGTCTGTATAAATTTAGTACCCAATACAATCTTCAGATCTCCAAACTTGTCCCACCAGGAATCTAGTTAGTACTGCAGGATTGGCTATGAATGGCATTAGCAAGGCAAACCTCCCAAAAGTGAAGATAGTGATCCTGGAAAAGAAATGACAAGATGATTACTCTAAGAGATCTTTAAAAAATTGGATAGCATATGGACTAACCAAGGAATTTATTCCATTGCTCAGGCAAGGACTTTTTGTAATTCTATTTCTTTGGTTGTAAAAGCAACTGCCTGGTGTATGTTATATTCTTCTTCATTCTGAATAGGGGATTTACATAGAAATTTTCTCCTTTCAATTTCACACAGTGTAATAGGTGTGTGGTGGCAGATGGAGATGGAACGTAGCTTTTCATTCAGTTAATAAGACACCAGATCATATCAAGCCATGATTAGACTTGCTGGAGAGGACTTCACATCACCCAGAGTTCTGTACTTTCAACTGGATGCGGTAAGTGATAGCACAGTTGATTTTCTCCCCAGAGACAAATTGTGTGTTCTCTGTGTGGAAAGAATACTCACAAGTACACTTAGCAATGGTCACCATAACAGTGACCGCTAACTTTGCCTAGTAGCAATTCCCTCTTTCTATTTAAAGAACAGCCCACCCATGCCAGGTTTAGAGACTCCATGCCTGCTCAGCTGGAGGCTACATTTCCTAGTTTTCCTTGTGGCTCATTTTAGCAATGTGACTTAGTTCAGAGCATTGCATGTGTTTGGAACTGATGTGAGAAAACTGCGGTGTCATTTCATAAAAGAGCTACACTTTCTCTTCTTTCCAGATTAAGCATCATTAGAATCATACATTAAAGATGACCAAACCACCCCATCAAATGTATGCTCATTATTTTAATATTATCTAAGAGAGATATTAAATGTCTGCCTTTGGTAAGTCATTGCATTTTGGGGCCTTTTTCTTCTAACATTGAAGCCTCTATATTAACAAAAATAAAATTATAGCACTATTATTTTTAATGTACTATTTGTTTTAACTAGTTAACATTTTAATTAGGAATTTCTATTAACTTTTCTAAGTAAAATTGGCCAAAATTTTTTTTTTGTCATATATCTTTATCTGGTTTTGGTATTGTATTAGTAAGCCAAAGAGGTGCTGATGCAAAATACCAGAAATTTGTTGGCTTTTATAAAAGAGTATTTATTTGGAGTAGAAGCTTACAGTTACCAACCTCCCTTACCAATGTCTGTTGTCACGTGTTGGAGCAAGACGGCTGCTGACATTTGCAAGGGTTCAGGCTTCCTCTTCCTCTTAAGGCTCCATGATTCCAGCTTCTTCCAATTTCAGCTGTAGGCTGGGATAAGTCTTGTCTCAATCCAGGGGCTTGTTTCTATCCAGGCTCAGCTACTCTGCTCGCTCCATAAGGCCAGCTGTAAACTATCAGGCGAACGGATTGTCTTTTTTCCTGGGACCTCTGCCATGTTTAAGGGAGCCTTCTCTCTTTCATCATGTATCTGCTTCTCTGTGTTCTTCTGTGTGTTTACTCCCCAAGGCTCCAGCTCAGAAACTCCAACTAACTCCTCTCTTCTGCTTTGTCTTTCTTCTGAGTCCCTGCCCACCAAGGAGGCGGGGACTCAATGTTCTACTGACATGATCCAATCAAAGCCTTAATAATAATTTAACCTAGTAAGAGTGAAACTTCTGAATCCAATACAATCTAATGTACCCAGAGGAACAGAACAGTTTACAAATATAATTCAATATCTATTTTTGGAATTCATAAGTAGTACCAAAATATTACAAGTATTATCATTTGGTTAGCCAATAATGTACATGTATAGATTTTACATAAAGGAAAAAGGGAATTGATCATTTTCCTATAAGAATGAAATGCATAATTTCTTTATGGATCATTCACTAAGATTCACATTGCTCTTTATTTCTTCTGACAATGAGTCAATATATTTAGGAACCAAATATAGTTTTCCAATTAAAAACCTTATAACTGAATATTCCTAACTAAACTCAAAAACAACATAATATGCAGACTTTCTGGAACAATGTGGCTGCTTTGATGCTATCCAAACTTTTACTTAAAGTCCTAGGGTAAATTATTTTGTTCACTTTGTGAACCTTGAGGCATTAAAATTATGTTATTTAAAATGCTCAAATTATCAGCAACATATCCAAAAATTAAAATTCAAAACCAAGCATCTGCATATATTGTTAGTGCTCCTGGGCATTATTCTTTAATAGCAATCAATTTGGCCCTAAACACAGTGACTACACTAAAGCAACTGTCAGATCAAATGATGCCAGTTTGTTCTAAGACATATTTAATATCTTGAGGACTCTATGAATTACTGATACCTGACAGCTGTCATTTCCGTTTTTTACAGATGTTGATAGGTTAGAGAAAATAGCATATCAAATTGGTAAATTATCTCAAGTATATTAAAGAATGTTATTGCTTCCGTTTCAGAAACATAATTTCTATCTTTAACATTGGATTGTTTAAGCCAAGTTGGAGACTTTTATTTATTGGAACTTTGTCTAAAATACTAGTAAAAGATTGAACCTAGCTTAATATTTGTTGCAAGGGGAAAAATTTGTCTGATGTATTATGAAATGGGAATATTATTGAAAATATATTACTGAATAATTCATGATAATTCAATATTATCTTTTCTCAGGAAAAAGGCTAGCCTACATCAAATGACATTCAAATATGAAAATTTCACCCCCCAAAAAGATGTGCATAGTCTCTATAGAATAATATATGTACATATTGTGTGCTATTATTCTATAAGTAAAAATAAGCTATCTTTTGATACTGTCATATACACATATGTTTGTGTAAAACTTTATGCATTATAAAATATTTTTTATGTTAACCTATTGAAGTCTAAAAGCAAAATCCCCTGTGATTGGTTGGTAATAATCATCCCTATTTTGCAAAGTCACTAAGATATCAGGAGGGAAAAAAGAAACTTAGGTAACAACAACACACACACTCAATATATGGTACATTGGTATTGTTTCCAAATCCAATGTCATTATTATTTAAATACACTGCTTTCATTTTAGAAAGGAGAAAACTGAGCCTCAAATTCATCAAATAACTTACTAATGTCATACACAGTATGACAAATAAGGAGCAGAGATCCTGTTTTTTACTTTGCTTACAGACTATGTTCATCTTCACTAGGTAACACCCCTAAGGTGAATGCCATGCCTAATTTTGTGTCATTAATGAGGTATGCCATAGACTTAAGTTAATATTTTATTTATAATTCATAACTCAAAGTTAAGGTAAGGGAATCAAAATTACATTTTATTGATCAAATTGTCTCAGATTAGGCCATTGGGAACTTCTTCAAGTTGGCTATTCTATCCTATTAAAATAGGATTCTTTTTCTTGTTTTGAACACTTCTATACTTTCTGGCACAAAAAGATGTTCCATTCTCATTTTTGGAAAATTCTTCTCCAGCCCTGGATATAGCCATTTCTCCAAGACACCTGTTTCATATATATATATGTGTATATATACATGTATATGAAAAAACAAACATATTGGCATGTCTATCTATCATTTATCTCTATATCTATCTATCTAACTGTCCAAAGCCAGAGGTAAGACTGATGCCTCCAATTCCAGTCTGAAGCCATGTGGAGCAAGTTGCTATATGGTGCATTGTGGGTAAAGCAGGCTCAAGCACAACAGACTCCAAGCAAATGATCACTTTATTACACACAGAGCACAATGGGCCCAAAGGAGCAAGGGAAAAGCAGCCACCATGACTGGCCCCCCAGGGAGGCCAACTGCTCAGGTCTGGGTCAGTGAATGGCAACTCAGATGTTTATTTATGTCACAGATGAGGAACACCTGCAGTGCCCAAGTGCTGGGCTTTTATATGCTCCTTGGGGAGGAGTCATGCCTTTGAAAAACGTTTGTGCCCTGGCAAACAGCTGGGGATCCTTGAGATTTAACATCTCCTCCAGCTACCTGCAGTTTCTTTAGAAATAGAAAAATATCAAATACCTGCCTTCAGACAAGCATAAATGAAAACATACTAAATACCTGCATGCAAATAAACAAGAATGGAAACATAAACACCTGCACACAAATAAGAGGGGATATGAAGGGGTGTAGGTGAGGGTTGGGAGATGGCTGCTGAATGTGACTTTTCCAGCACATTACCATGTTTATTTTAGTCCTCTTTATTTTTTTGTCCTTTGACGGTGAAAATACTGGCTCTCATATACAAAAATAATTTACTCTTTTGTTCATTAATATTATATACATGAAGAAGCCATGGGATTGTTAATCCTTACTCCTGTGGAAAACAATCTAGAGTATCATATCTGCTCATAGTTGCTTTTTCCTTTAGCCTTAAAGTATGTATGCAAGAACTATTTTCCAAAGTAACTTAGTTTATTTTTCCACTTCCTCTTTCTCTCTTTAATGCTTTGTGATATTTGTCTGTAGTACAGTTAGATTTGTTTCACCTACTTTTTTCATTTTTGACAACTTTTCCAACCTTGTTGAATTTATTTATTTTTTGAGTCTGAAACTTTACTGTTTTAATTTTAGGCTTTATATTTTAAACAAACATTTTTGTTTAATTCTCCAACAATTTTAGGAAGTTCTTGAAGACAGTAATCAAAGCATTATTTAATTTAATTCCTCTCTTCCCCAAGTGCTTGGAAAATGTCTGGATTTTAATAACCACTTGCTTTCTGATGATAAATACTTGAAAGTAAATAAAAATATACCTGTGTTTCTTTCATAGTATCACACAAAAGAAAAAGTATAGTGATTTAAAACATGGCTTATCATTGGAGCAAACTGCTCTGGATTCAAATTTTAGCTCCAAAACATAATAGCTTTGTAACTTGGATAAAATTAGATAACATCTTTGAAATAAGTTTTCCTATCATTTAATTACAGATAATGTTATTTGTGAGAATGAAAGGTAATAGGATATATATAGTAAGGGATCGCTCATTAGATAATGTACCAGATATTACACAAAAAATAAATACTTATACTGTGCAATTATAACTATTTTACCATGATCCATTAAATATTTAACAACTATTTAAAATATTTTAAATACTGTTAAATCTTTATTCATATAATGGATTGATAGATAGATAGTTTGATAGATATTGGCCAGAATGATATGGCAAATGTAGCAAAACATTAAATTTGGTGGATCTAGGTAGCTGGGGGAGAAGGGGTATGCTGGAATTCTCAATATGGGGTTTGTATTATTTTTGTAGCTCTACTGTAAGTTTGTAAGTATTTGAAAATTAAAAAGTTTTAAAAAAACCAAAAATATAAAAGTTTTTTTGAGAAAGAGTGGGTGGCTATTTGCTTTTCAAACACAAATAAGTCCTTTCAACATTGGTACCAAAGAAACCTGAGAGCCTGTTAAAAAGGATTTTCTATTGAAAATAGCCACCTATTATCTGAAGAGGAATTTGAATGATATTCCAAAGTAATAATCATGAAAAAGGCAGTAATTTACAAATAAGAGAATATGTTAACTTAATGATCACTTCTTTTTCCCCATAAAATTGACTCCTCCACTATTAAAGGTCAAATACATGTTAGCACAAAAGAAGATTTTGTAATCCTTTACACATTGTTAAATCAAGAAATTAACAGGCCTTTTAATTGATACTATGGGGAGTTAATGCTATTCTTCCTACAATTACTATCATACTGAAGGCCCATGTTATCATTCACTTGTTTGTGAAATTAGCCAGTTCTTATGACATGCCCACTGCATGTGAGGCATTGACTTAATTCCATGGGGTACAGAGGTGAAAGGCAGAGTCCAACATCTGCATACTCCTGAGAAAGGGCATGTAAGTCAAGGCAGTATTGCTGTACAGGGTCTTAACTAAAAGGTACATGAATAAAACAAAATTAAGTCAATTATTTTATTTTACTTTTCTGAGCATAAATAATAGGTTTCTTACTGGATGGAATTGGGAAGAAAACACTTAGAAAACCTTGCACCTACTTACTCTCAAGCTTGAAAATTTCTGATCAAATTATAACATAGATTGAAAAGTTTATTAATCTAGAATACCTTTGCCAAAATGTTATTTTTCATCTTTGCTTTATTTTATATTTTAAATTTAATTTCCAATAAAATGATGGTAGATTAATTTTCTCAGTTAAAGAATATTGAGGGAGGGAGGACGGGAGAAAGAGAGAGAGAGAGAAAGAGAGAGTGCAAGCCAGAGAGACTTGTGTTAAGGGTTAAGGGTCCATGGCAAAGTTTGTTTATTTGCAAACTGAAACCCCTATTTGGAATGGTTGCTCAGATAGTACTATAAACTGAAGCAGTTAAGGGTCAATTAAAGGCACTAGGATTTCCAATTCTTAGAAATTACACTCAATAACAATAATAAGTAATGTCCACATCTTGTTAATTCAGAATTTGTTTGAATTTTTTATTTCAAATTTTTACCCTTTAAAATAAGAAGCCTTGTATAATTATTGTTTGAAAATGCAAGAAATTTACAATTCTATAAAGTAAAATAAAAATACTTTAGCCACCTTCCTGACTCTCAAAATTTGAGATTTTTAGAATCGTTTCAATGTTTTTAAATGAAAATCTATTTAAATAGGTTTGATTTGTTTATTACTTGTTTAGAATCAAATTATATTTCTTTATTCTATTTCGTATCTTTCACTTAATATTATATTCTGAATGTACTCTACATCAGAACAAAAGGGATCACTTCATTATTTTAACCTGTTCTATAAGATTAAATGACTAGTTAGCCTTCATATTTTAAGCATCCCTCTAATCATGAGTATTCAGCACATTCTATTTCTGAATATATAATTAATAATCTCATTAGGTAGTCTAACCATTCTCTATAGATTTGAAATGATACAAATATTGATTTCTTTTTTCTATTTGTCTATTATTTCACTATAACTATGTGGTATTACTTACCATGATTCTAAAACATATTTAGAGACCTGATAAGGCAATTTTTACCCCATTTCAATAGTTTCTATTTTTATCTTTGTCACATACAATTAATATATCAAGATAAATCAAATTTAAATATTCTGTTACTTTACTTATTCTCACTTTAAAACCCATTCCACTTTATGATAATCCGATATACATTTTCTGAAATTATTAGAAATTTCTTCTTTTCTTTCTTTTAAACTCATATCTGCAATTGCAATATTTTCATTTCTGAGATTTAGCTTCCATCCAAGAAGCACAGAGATTTAAATTTTGTTTTAGTCTCCAGCCAGTGATCAAGGTTCATTCTTCTGTTTCATACGTTGTTTACATTTCTTATGACTGAGCAACAATTTAAAAAAATATATATTTACAGCACATAATGTTTTGTGCTTTTTTTAGGTGGTTAATATTTATGAGTAATGGCTTGATAACAATTATGAAAATATTGGTGCTTTATCTATAAATGTAACACACATGAAAATAAACTTAACTGTAAATATTATTTAAAATACTTCTTTACATATGTGGTCATATAACAAAAGAATGAATGTTTATTCTAAACCTTGTTAGTGTGGATGATAGACTTGTAAGAAAAGCCTTGATTAATTGAACTGGATACGTGATTTATTTGCTTCACATATTCTTGGCCTTTATCTATGAGGTTATAGTCATATTTATATTTGCATAATAAGCCTAAGGATTGGAAGTTAATTAAACTGTTGATGCTAAATACTCTTTATCTACCTCATACTAACTTTCTATTTTTCAGAGCTTCAGTTCCTAGTGCTTTTTGGAACAATGCTTCTTCTCCTTATAATTATTTGAAAAACTAATTTTGAGATCAAATACCTCATCTTTGATTGTAGTATAGTCAGTCTGTTTCCTGACAGAGTCCCTCAGCATACCACAGCTATGCTGTCAGAATTTTTAGTTCAGATCATGTACTTTAAGCAAGGAACTTAAAGCATGATCATCTTTAATGTTAGCTCAGGCATATGACTTTTGGGCAGTTGATTATAACGTTCTATGCATATAATATCTTACAAAGACTATCTGAAAATACAGGAAATGCTGTTACTTTACTGTTATTTTGAAAATATGGTGTAAAATATGAATACTAGGATATGAGAACTACAAAAAATGAAGAACTATAAGTTTGAGGCTTATATTAACCAATAAGTTAATATAAGTTGCAGAAGTGAAAGTAAAATTCTGGTATTGTTTCCCTTATATTATGCATACTTAAGAAAACAAGAACACCTTGTTTTATATGTTTATTCAGAGATATTGATCACCATGGCTTCAGGTAGAAGGTATCAAGAAGATAGTTTTTTTGTTTGTTTGTTTTTTTTAAGTGGAATGTGAGCCTATTCTTGGAGGATAAGTAGGATTTCAAAATGTGGGGAATATTTGTGGTGGGGACAATTAAATAAGCAAAGGGTTGAATTTGGGGAAGTGTTGTAAAAGTAGGCAGGATTGGCCTCATATTCCATTAGTTGGGTGAACCTTCAGAGAACATATTACCTTAGAAATTCTATTATGGGTTATGGTCTGACATCTGTGATGCAGGCATAGATAACTACATTTTCAGAATCAACTGTTTTATCTATCAGGTGTAACATAGAAAAAAAACATGAAAAATGAGATTAAAAAAAAAATTATCCCCAATTAGAATGAAAAAAATTCAGGAGACTCATGTGTAAAGTTATAAAAATTCAATCAAGTTAACTTATAAAGAGAAATTCAACTGACGCTGAGAAAGAAATATTCATTGCCATTTTACTATTCTATTATATTTCTTTACATGGGAAGACAAATCAGAGTACTGCATAGTGAACTTGGAAAATAAATACATAAATGTTGCTTATGTAAGTAAAATAAAATGGCCACCTGCATTGAGTGTTCCCAAGAGAAGACCCATTTCTGAGAAGAATTTGTCCAAAAGACAAGCTGGAAGGTTTTTCCAAGGAAACAGAGCATACCTTACAGGGTTGCTGATAAACCACATGGTGATAAAGTTTTGGTTCAGTAGAGACAACTTATCAGAATAGATAAACATACCATACTAGTCAATGTATATCTGTTCCCCACTCTTTAAGACCTCCCTATGTAAAATAGAAACTTAATGTCAGCCAATCAAAATATGACGTCACTTACTTCTGTGTTCACCTATATGAGCTTCCCCTGTACACCCGCTCATTGAAACTCCCTTCTACTTTCTGAAAGGGATGCTGCCTAATTCATGAATAGCCCAATAAAGACGTGAGACACCAAGGTGTTTTTCTTGTATCAGTTTTGGCAATGAAAGTGGGATCCAAGGGCGACTGCTCATGAATCTGGAGACAATGAGAAAGACAGGTGAAGATGCCATTAAAGCTTTTGAGTTTTCAGTCATCACCATCTCCAAGGGTCACACATAAGTCCCTCTTGTCTTTGAGCTCCACTCTCTTTGTGTTTGAATTCTGCAATCTCAATTGCTCCTAGTCCAAAGGTTAGCGAGTCAATGTTATTCATGAGAAGCCTCAAAATTTGAGTTCAAGCCTTTTGGTGCTGTCTGCAGTTTCATTTTTTCTTTTGCTGATTTCTTTGTCCTGTGCACAAGCTGAGAAAAACTGCATTAAGGTTAGTGGGCCTATCTTATTAATAAGAAGACTCAAATTTTGAGCCTGAATTCCTGGCCTTTGGTATTGCCCACAGTTTCATTTTTGCTACTGCTGGTTTATTTGTCCCATGCACATATGAATTACGCAGGAAGTGAAATGAAAAAAATGGGATCTTCAAACTCTAAAAACTTTGGTTCTCCATCCTCTGGCACCGAACATATTACATGTTCAAAAATTTGGGGGCCAGAAACTGTGCCTATCTAACTTAATAGCAAAATTTCACCAAAGAAATCCTTGAGTTGCAATGGCCATTATAGGGAACGTTCCAATAACACATACTTACTCATCTCAGAAGTGCAAATGAGCAGAATGGCTCCCGACCTGAACAGGCCAAATGGGATTTGTATTTTAATTGGCACTCAGGGCCTAGGAAGAAATTTCAAGACTCTAAAAATAGTTTATATAAACTAGTGAGTTTTTAATTTCTATATTTTCTGTGTTGGTGAGATTTTGCTATTTAGTTATGTAGGTACAGCTTCCTACTCCATAATTTTTTTAACATTTTTGATTCTTCTTGTCAATAAGATTGACTCACTAACCTGTACTAAAAGGTTGAAAGGTGAAACACAAAGAGTGGAGCTCAAATCAAGAGGGACTCTCCCACGACCCTTGGAGACAAGAGAATAGAGAATTCACTGAGTTCAGTGGGGCCTTCACTTATCTTTCTCATTTCCAGAGCCTTCAAAAGTCACCTTCAGATCCTATCCTTGTCACCAAAACTGATAAAAGAAAACTTTTCATGCAATTTAGGATCTCACAGCTTTGGTGAGCAATTCATGAATAGGGCAACAAGTCATTCAGAAAGTAGAAGGGAACTTCGAAGGAAGAGTGGAAAGGAGAAGCTCACCTAGGGCAAACATAAAAGGAAGTGAGGAAATGTTCTAATTGACTGACATTGTTTCCCCCTGTGGGGGGATGGGTCTCACAGAGTGGGGAGAAGCTATACATTGTTTACTATGGCATGTTTGTCCATTCTCATAAGGTGGCTCTACAGACCCCGAACTGCTTCTACCACCAGGTGTTGCTTATAAGCACCCTGTAGGATGTGTTCCATTTTCTGGCAAGCCCCTGCAGATCAAACGTTTTTATCTTTTGGAAAAGCCCTTCTCAGAAGGCGTCTTATCCCAGCAATGTCCTGTGCAGGTGGGCATTTTATATCGCTTGGCAGTATCTTGTGCTAGTACTCACCATGCTGTCCACTGATATTTCACTATTCTGTTCTGTCCACAATACTGCAATCACATAGATCTGTTCTAATTTTTTCAGCATTAGGTGTAATGTTTAGTATTTAAGGGTATTTGTTAAAATGGTGAGTTCTACAACATACACTTATTTCCTTAGTTTACAGGTGAGAACATTAATGCTCAGAGAATTTTTAAATATCACTTATAGTCACAGAACTATTAACATTTAGAAGATTGACAAAAACCTAGATCTCCCTTGCTCCAGAGCCTGCTTACAAATTTTGTAAGTCATGCAATATTTTAAAGAAATATCTAATATATTTCTCTATATTTCTGTGTAATTTAGCTATAGTTGGATTTTGTTGGTGGTAACCAAGAACATTAAATTAATATAGCTACAGACTCCTAATGGCATTATTTGTATCCCAGTAATGGTAGCTGTTATACTTCTACACACAGGTTGCATAAGTCAATAGTTTTTTTTTTTTCACTTAGCATCGATAGAATTGGGTTTCTGTTATTTCACCAAATGACAGGTTCCTGATTAAAATTTTACATCTAAAATAAGTCAGTTTTTATCTAAAGAAAATATAAATAGAAATTGAAATATGCATCTACATCAATAGCTTTACAAGTACTATGTCTGTTTATCTATCTATCCATCCATCCATCTATCTAACATCTTTCTAAATACTAAAAACATGCTTCCATTTTAGAGGTTTATGCTATCAGTTCTTCCTAGAATTCTCATCTTGCACAAATGTGTTTGTCTATGTGTATGTAGAGAGAGAGAAAAAACAATGTTTTGATGAATATTTACATGTATATACTCATTTAAACCTTTTTTGACCATTTTATCATAGAGCATTTTCTGGTTCATAGTTTTCATGCACAGTAAATTTTAATATGTATGATTAGATTATTTTTATGATGTCTGTACCAGTTTAGACTCCCAACAGGAAAATCTCACGTTTCCTCTCACTCTATAACATTGTCAACAGTTGCCATTATTAGCTTTCTAATTTCTGATATTTTGGTGGGATTAAAGTAGCATCTCATTGTATTTTTTGAATCTCTTTATTGTCATTTATTTGTTAGCTATTTTAGTCTCCTTTCTATTTATTGCCCATATTTCTATTGAGTTATGTTTTTCTTTTCAATTTACAGGGCTGTCCTCTATATTCCAGATACAAATATCTTACTGGTTTTAGATCTTACAAGTAATTTCTACTATACTGTTATCAATTAATCTTGCTTTCAATAAATAAAATTTGTAAATTTTATGCACTCAAATCCATAGTTTTGACTTATATTTTGTATTTTGGGCTTTTCTGTAATGCAATTTCCAGTCATGCAATTAAAACTAAAATGTGCAGGAATATAACTGTAAAACAAAAAAAAAATCAATTTATGGCAACAGGTAAACCCTTGTGTCTGATATGACTCTTCTTGTGCTAAAATAAAGCAGTAATCTTAATTTTCAGAGAGTTCTGCATTGGCAGATTCCTAATTACATACACACTACAGTTACCCAGTTTGGTTTTCTGTTTGTGAAAATTTTCTATTTCTTCTGGAATCTATTTTCATATTTCATATTTTCCATAAATCTATGCTATTTAGGTTTTCACATTTATTTGAGATATATATTTATTAATACTATGTTCAAAATTATATTTTAATATTCATTTAACTACCATTTTATTTCTCTCTCCATTTTACATGCATTTCATTTGATTATGTATATATATATTTGTCAGATTCTATAGTAGTCTGTCAATTTACTAATCTTCTAAAAAGAAACTTTTGACTTTCTTAATATTCTCTACTTTTCATATTTATTTATTTGGAAATTAATTTCAATTTTTATTCATCTTAAGGAAAATATTTAAAAATATGCATTTTCCTATAGTTACATTTAGAGCATATCACAAATTTTGACATGTAGTGTTTTAATTTTAATTCTGTTTTTAAAAGTTTATACTATTTTTTATAATGCCCTCCAAAACCAGTTGTGTAATTTCCATTATGACATAGAAACACCTTAGTCTGATTTATTTTAATGGTGCAGAAATTAAGTGATACTTTCACTGTCCACACTCACTGGCCTCAACTCCCTTCCATCTTGAGATTTATACTTATACTTTCTTCCAATGAGAATTAAAAAGATCATTGGAGACAACTAGCAAATATATTGGTTCCTCTTAAAACAAACAAACATAAAAACAAACGAACAAAAACCAAAAAAGTAAGAAAGCAAGAAATGCATGAGAAGAATATCCATGCACAGCACATTCTGCACAGAACATTTCCCTAGCTTTGAAAGCTGTTGCAAGAGATGAAATGCATTGAGCTGCAACAGTCAACATTTAGTCATGATGGAAACTTGAAGAACATCAGAAAAATAGAGATTCAGAGCCACAGATAATTAGGTTGAAAAAGGAAATATGAAATATCTTACCTTTAGATTTGTAGTGAGATTAAAATTACAATTCATGTTAACCACTTTTAATTACATTCTACCATTTGTAATCAAAGTCACCTCAAATTTATATATTAGGAAAAAGGAATATATAAAATTTGATACACAATATAAATATAAATGTGAACTGATTGTCAGATCATTAGTAGAACTGCAACTCATTTTAAAACATGTTTATATATTTAAGTACATTTTATTTGTAATTGTCTAATAATTATAATATTTAATATTTATGCTCATAATGAGTTAATTGTTATTCTAATGAGATATTTCATTCTTTCTCATTGAATTCTCTTTGCTGTTGTACGCAACAAACATATACTATATTATAAAACAAAGTACTAATAACATTATTATTTTTAAAGTGGGGGGCGTTATTAAAGGAAAGAGACCTCAATATTTCTTAGAATTATGTTAAGAACCAGTTATATCCATACACTTCTACAATTTATTCTCTACTATCTTTAAGTATTTTATTGTATTTAAGTGCTTTATTGTATTTCACCAAGTAGTTGTCTAGAATTAAGGACATACCAGTTAAAAATGATCCATTAGCAAACCACAAAATTGGTGATAAGGAAGGATTGGCATGCTCAACAGCCTTTACTACCACTGGTCAATTTACTTTTTAATAGAATTATCAGGGTAAAATTGGTACCATAATGTGCCATCAAAAAGTTTATGATAATTAAGCTTTCCATGATAACTTGAGCACAGAATATAAAGAGAGATGATAAAATAAATGTCTATTCTTCTTTTTCTATGGACATCTGTTATGATTTCAATATCCTTCTAACAAGAAAAGCAAACCTATACCCATTTCGTTTTCTATGAGAGGTAAGGAAGCATTTGATATTTCTCCTCTGAATGATATGATATTGATAAATATAGATCTGAAAAATACAGTGCTTGTTCTTGCTATTCTGGGAAAAAAACACACAAGTATTGAAAAATAAGAAAGCAGCTATTTACTGCAACCTAAAATCTTCTAAGTTGAACTTAAAATTTAACCTCGTTTCACATATGAAAACTATAATCATATTTTTTCCACTTGCTGGTCACTCTAAGATAACAGATATTTTACCCTTATCAAAGTGTTGCAATGTTACATTTAAGTATGGGTAATGTAGATTCTCCTTTGATATTTTAGCTTGTGCCTAACCTATAGTTATGGGACTGACTTTGCATGGGGTCTATTATTTGCCTTTGCCATCAAATACAAGGAAAAGCAAAGAAATTATACCTTAAAAGTTATTTTCATTGTTAAGGTGATATTAACAATTTTCTCTGAAAGAAATGACACTGTAGATGCATTCCATGTAATTCACTTCTCAATAAAATTTCAAATGTAAATTAAGAGTAAATATTGGACAAGAGTATTTCTTTTGAAAAGATAAAATTTAAAAATTGTATATCTTTTGGAGACCCTAACTGTTTTTCATTTTTTAAATAATATATATGTTTGTGACAATTGGTGCCTTACCTCTTTAATTAAAGAACATAAACAACAAAAAAGCAATAAATTTCATTACCAAAATTTTGTACTGTTCTCTTCTGTTGTAATTATGATCACTTTTCCTGTTTAACTCTTCATATATGATCACTATTCCTCTTCATGCAAGATGAATAGAAGGTGTGAGTGTGTGAGCTAAAATTATAACCAATACAGTAGCTAAAGAGTGTGGTAAAATATATTTTAAATATGGTTCAAATACTTTTAATGATTGTTCCTCTGTAAATAATTCAGATACATACTCTGTGATCTGAAGAAATCAGTACACCATGGGAGAAAAAAAAACTTGTGTTATTTTATCTCATAAATTTATGGGGATACTCTATATCTAAAAAATGTATTGTTTTCATTGTTTTAATGTTGAAAGCAATAAGAGAAGCTAAGCACATGGTGACAGGAGTGCTAGATTAAGAATAAGAAAGCTTGAATTCGATTCATTTTACCATTATGTATTAAAATGCTAAATTTTCTAAGTACCTGGATTATGTTATCCATCTATATAATTTCAATATATGTGTGCAGTTGGTACTAGTTGCTACTTAATATTTCACAAATAAATTAATGAATAAAATAACCCATGCACCACCACTTACTAATTGTATGACCTAGAGCAAGGTAATCACTGTGTTATCTTAATCTGTAAAATGGGATGAATATCTGTTTCACAAATTTCAATAGAACATGATTGCATGGTGGTCTCTCAGTAAATTTTAATTCAATTGAATAGAACAAACCGAATTTACTACATCTCAGATACTGGTGTTTGGTTTCAGAAAAATTCCATATTAGTACATGAAACTGAAATTTTTATAAGACTGGATGGGAGAGAGGAGTTAATGGGGATTACACAGTAGCACAAACATGACTGCCTATACTTAGGACAACAATGTAATTTATTACCGCAAATAGGGCATCTCTGAGAAAGGAAAAATGCCATTCATCATGCTGGGACAATAGACTAAACCAGAGGTATTCAAGGAAAATCTAAATACTTCTCATTCAAGGATACTAGTTAGTATATGTTTGATTATAGCCATCCACATGTTAGTCATGATTAAAACTAATTAATATGTATACATTTCACAAGGAAAAGTTCTTTTTTATATTTCTGCCAAAATTCTATGCAAGTCAGGTTTTCTCCTTTAAGAGAAGATAAAAATAATTGACGTTAACCATAAATCTAGTCTGGGAGGAAATAAATAATTAAATAAATTAAGATGCCAATTAAATAGCTCTGAAATAAAGAAATTATCAAGTATACTCTAAGCACAATTAATTGAAATTAGTCCATTTTATAGAAAGCAATTTCTATGATCATTTGGAATGAGGTTAAGGACTCATGGTAGCACAATTAGTTAAAATATTTTACCGCCATCTAGTTCAGCTCCTCCAAAACATGTAAATCTCTTAATCTACCATTATAATTTTCCCTTAAGTGATTAAAAATAATATATAGAATTTAAACTGAAAACAGTGTTTTTTTCCCTACTTTTCACCAAGATAAAGGCAGTCCATTTGTTTTCCCCTAGTGTTGTCTCCCTTATTCTATTCTTCATAAATAAATTGGCTGGAATGCCCCTCCCCTTTTTTTAAATTGATAGAATGTTTGTGGTACTTCTAGGCTTACTGTTTTCCACTTTCTAATTATTCTTTAAAGTTTGTTCCTGCTTACTTTTATAGATCTCTCAATTTTCCCTCTTACCAAATACAACTAAGCAATGAAAAAGCAAAGTACAGTTTTATAACTAGATAATTTAACTAAATTAGGTACCTTAACAAAATTAGATACATTGGCAAAGTTAAACATTAAACAGTTAAAGACAATTGCTATATTAGAATGGATGTAACAATTTTATGTGCTAACAAATCAATCACCAAGAAAAACAATCAACAGAAAAACTGAACTGTTTGGAATAAAATCAATAAAACTCAAATATTTATTTAAAAACAAGTCAGAATCTTTATGAACATTTTATATGCGGACTGTTGCAATTTTAATTAGACACGGATGGGTAATGAAGTCACCATTGTAGCAAGTTTTTAAAGAATAAAATCTCCCTCTCAGTATAGAATTCTCCAAGAAAAAAAAAAAAGGCAGTTTGAACACTTGTCTATATGACAGACTTGTTTGGCAAGGCAGCTTCATTCACACCAAATTCTCAAGAAAAAAAAACTATTGGTTACTGGGAAGCAGGATATAAAATCAAAGAAATGTCATGGTTTACTACTTAAAACAAAAGTTAAAATTTTAAAATGTATGGAATAATATACAGGTTATCTAATCATAGTTTACACATATGGAAAGCCAGGCAAATAAAGATAAAATGAAAGTATTTCTCATCAGAGGAAATATCATGGCCACATACCTTGGTATTTCCAGCATCTAATACCATGCCTGGCAAGCTAAAAGGATTTGGTAAAAGCCTTAATTCCCTTTTAAGTTAACCTGCAGTTGTTTTCTTCGATTTCCTTTTATTTTACATTATTGTAATTTTTAATTATTAAAGTAATTAAAGTTCCTTGAAACAATTTTTCATAGGTCACGTTTCTGGGAAAAATGATTCTATGACATGTATTATTGTACCAACTAGTTAAGTGAAGAGTCCTCTAGATAATAACATATTTAAGGGAGTAAGGCTAACAGGATTGAGGCTGACACTTCCAGCAGCAGTTCTGAAGCTGTAACAGCCCTTTGCAATGTCCCATATTCAGTCAATGGAGTTGGGCCTTTTGTAGCCCTGTAGCTTCCCTGCTTTCAAGACCAAAGAGCTCACTTTCTCAGCTTCCAGAAACATGGGCTTTTGATGGGTTACATTAAAAAATTTCCCTAGTCTAAGTGGAGCCACCTTGCTAAAGTTTGTGTTCTTCACCAAGGATATACCAGAAGGATATAATATATTGCTTCTACTCTGATTTAATGTTGTTTGATAGAACCCGGTTCATGATAGGCAATTCTTGATATGTCATGATCAGACACTCCATTGCTATCTGTTTCTACTAGCATGATAAAAACTGATTCTTGAATTGTATATATTTTCTGCTGCAGGTGTCAGAAATTAATGCTAGGATATATGGAGTAATGTTAGAAACTTTAGATCAGCTCTTTTCCCACCTAAGTTATGTCTAATAATGTATATTGTGAGTTAGTATAATTAAGAGCTTAAGTAAGCTACATAGAGTGTGCTGGGAGGGTTAGCTCCAGAATCCGAAGAAATAAAGTATCTTTTCTTCCCTGGATGGTATGTACAGAATGCTGGAGTTTTTCTTTTGGATAAATTCTTCCCATGGTTTAGCAAGTTTTATTTTATCATTTCTTCCCTTATTATTTCTCCTCCATCTGTTTATATAAACTGATGTTTTAATTGCTATTACATGAATATTGGCTCTCCTGGAACTCTTCTTCGTATCTTATAACTTTACCTCTATGTCTTTCAGGTCTAATTTTGTTCTGTGGTGTGTCATAGTTTTTCCACTTGCATTTCAAAATATTCATTAATTTTCATCTTTATTTTTAAATGTATGGTTTCTTTAATCCAAATTTGCTTTATAATTTCCAAATGTCTTTTGAATACCTTAATATTTTTTTCTGAAAACCTTCGTATTCCCATAAAGTTTTCTCCCATTCCTTCCATAAGATTTCCTTGATTACAACCTACTATTGCATTCAGATTGATCTTCTTCCTTCTTTGAATATCAATTATAAGATTCCATCCAGTGGGTGTGGAATCTCTCAATACCTGTTTTGGTCTCTCAGATTAGCCTGGTAGTGATAGACAATTTGTGAGTATTTTCTACAGTGGCCTAATGTTAACTAGATGAGCAAATAGGACTTTTATATTTTGGAAGGTGAGGGGAGCCTATGTGGACCCACATCTCTCTTTTCAAGTATAGTTAATGAAGGATTACTCTCAAACTTAATATTTTATTTTCCACCAGGTTTAAAGCAACTCATGTGAACATCTCTGAACTTTCCTGCAGATGCAAGTTGCTATTGATCACAGGAAGACTCTAACATTGTAACAAGAGGGTCTACCAATGTCAGTCATTCTGGTCTGCTCAGACAACTGAGGGGCTGGTTGAATTACACCCCAGGCTCATTCTAATCCACAGGGGTTATATATATTTTTTCCAGTACTAATATTAAACAACTTCACTTTCTTATTTTGTTTTGTTCCCCTGAGAACTCAAGCTCTTAGACGTTCCAGGATCTTCTTCAGACCTCACAATTTTGATTGTTAAATTAGTTAATGAATTTTTCTAGCAGAGTTAGAGGGGTAAAGAGGTTAGATGTGTTTAAGTTACTTTCTTTGTAATAATTACTCTTATTGTATACATTTATATATATATATATTTTATGTCAAAAATAAAAAACATGAATTTGAAGATATAATAGTTGCCATAATGTTACAGATCACTGATGGAAACTATCATGTTAAGTTTCATATACCAATCTCAAATATAGCATCATATTCTTAAACATTTCAATTTTAGAATAAATGAACTTGATTTCTCCAAATTAAAGTGTTGATTTATACAACTGTCTTTCATGGTTTACGTAAGTTGTAAATGGTATCACTTACAACCAAAGTATTGATTATCTATTGAGCATATGGTGTTTACAAAATAGTGTTCTAGGTGCTTAACACTCAGGTGATTGCACTGACAAGTAAGAGTGAGGTTTAAGAACATGGGGGTGGGGGGAATCTAAGTGCTTGGTACAGAATTCCTCTATGTAAGGGAACTATTACAATTTAGGATGTTTGAGTTTTGACTTCAGATCTGGAAACACAGATATAGGTTTGTTTTGCATATGAAAATTAACAGAAATTCCAGGAGTTAGACTAGTATAGGGCACAGCATGTTGGATGATGAAAGACTGCGAAGAAAGTTACATAATAACAAACCTTAGGGATGGGGGATGGCCCAGGGTCTGAAGACATTAAGTCTAGAGATAACTAATATTTCAAAATTAAGTTGGTTTTGGCACTGCTATGCAAACTCCTTTACAGAAGCCCCTTTGCATATAAACTCCGTACTTTTACCTACACCTTAAACAGAAACATTCCTGCAGATGTCTAAATGATTGGTGCTGGGGTTGTGAAAATATTAGGGCACTGTCCTAACTGGAATCACCAAGTATGAAAACCTGCAGAGCACTTGTTTTGAATCGTGATGATGCATAAACAGAAATGATTTAAAGGAATTAGAAACTGGGAACCACACGGGTCAAGAAACAATTGGCATGTAGCAGCACTATTTCCAAGGGCAAGGATTTAGAATGGTAGTTTTTTTAAAAAATAATGCAAGATTTTACAAGGAGACAAATGTGGTTGGCAATTACTAGGTAAAGTGAACACTGGTGAAGAACTTGAAAACAAATGCAGGGATGATTGCTTGCAGAACAAAAAGATTTCTGGAAGACACTTGAATGGATTGGGAGATAACAAACAGTAAGAAATGCCATAAAGTAAAAACAAAATACAGAAAGAGGTGCTGAAATACAGGGCAAAATGAGAATTCTTTGTAGCATATGAGCATAATTATTTCTAAAATCTTGAGCTTAATTTAACCTTGGTTTTAAGACTGATGTATTTTTATTATAAATTTAGTCACATGCCCTCTCAGTCATATTCTTCAGAGCTATAGTGAAATATTTTTTATGCCTGTTCTAATCATGTAGACTCAACATTTCACATTGGGCTGACAGAATTTTGGAAAGGATTTAAACCTTATCAATAAAGGAAACCTAAGGTCCTTTAGTCAGTTTCTTCTAACTAAATAATAACAAATCAAATTAAAGAAAGAACAACCTAGAAACAAATGTAGAGCCAACCTTAATGAAAAAATGAAATTATATCAGGTTCTTTTGTGACTGAATCATGGAACAATGTTGTACTTGGTTAGTGCATTCAATGACACTCTAATATCAGAAGTGACATTCTCGGGAATTTTCCTTTGTAAAAATACCATTCTTCCAAATTGAAAGACTACTTGAAAATGAGTATAAATTCATTGCAATCTAGTCACACTTCCAATTTATTAATTTATTTTCCCTATGCTTATTTCCCTGTTTGTCCTCTTCTCTCCTTTTGACATTTCATTTTATTTTATAATCCTCCAATCATTATATTATTTTTGTCTTTTCCTTAAGCCCTTCTTCCTGCTCCTTTTTAGTTCTCTCTTGTCTTATTTCTATATAATCCATTTTTAAAAATCTATTAGATACCAGAAAGTCCACTCTAGTCCATATTTTATTCCTTAATCGTGATGATTCTGGGATGGTGATTCCCACTCCACCTCTAAATGAAAGGAGGTTTCAATCCCATATGGCTGATGGATGGGACTTGCTTGCTTGCAGCTGTAGACTCTCTGAGTTCCTTGGTATGGTGGTTGTCCATCCCCACCTCCTTGTTAGTTGTCCTGGGCGAGTCCAGTGAAATGTAGAGTAGGTGTTGCAACTCTGCTAAGGCTCAGGGCCCAGCTGGCACATGGACAGCCCAAAGGGGCATATGGGAATCCATATATTTTTTAGGTAAAATTTTATGTAATCTAAGTAAGTTTTAGAAAAAATAAAAAAATATATTAAAAAAAAAATCTATTGGATAAACATTCAGTGACCAATGACTTAATGTTTTTGTCCAGTTCAAAGTTAGTTCCTTTCATATTTTCATGCCACTCAAAAATGGAAATCAAAATCAGAAAGGTATGTATGAGAAGAAAACCTTAATTTTTATCTAAAATCTTGAATCATTTTTTTCTCTCAGAGACAGTAATTTCAATAACCATAATGTTTTAACCATCATTAGTAGTTTAAATTATTGTTCATTAAATAATTGTTATTTTTATGAATTCTGAGTCACTAACAATTAAAGATGGAAACTCCAGATATTAATTACTGCAGTTCTTTCATTTTACATATGAATAAATTGAAGTTCAAAGAAATACTGTCTTGCTCACATTCATGTAGTTCCCTGGTATTCAAATCCAAAACTTCCAAATTTCCAGATTGTTCTCTAGGATTTCTCCTTATGAGAACTTATATTTAAAGAAAATGAGTTAAGTTTTCTTTTTCAATTGATTGGTAATGAGGGAAGGCAGGCAGATGAAGGTATTGCATCTTTGTAATAAAGTAAATCAGTTCAGGATTAAAAACTAGCTGTAGCTATATAGTATGTGAAGGATTTATTCTACTGTTTATATCATTGTCACTGGTATCTACTAATTCCTTCTTATTTATGTCAATTTAAATAATTTTACAGTAAGGTCAAGTACACATTATCCATTTAAATCTGACTTTAAAATTGAACTCTTTCTTTGTGAAAGAACCAGTGCTTTCATGTTCCCTAATTCATTTAAACCTGACAATAATGTTTTTCTGTCCTGAAATCCTACGAATAACAGGAGTCAGGTTTCTGATTTAAGTCAGTTCTTTTACTCTGAGAAACATACTTTTCCAAGTTGCCAGGTTGCCTGTTACAAGTTGCATGAAGTTTTTGGAAGTAAGTTAATAAGCTTCTTGTCAGCTACCAGATAGGCTAATAATTATGTTAGAAGAGAAGATGGAGACTTGATAGTGTAATTTTTCATCTTAAGTAACTGAACTATTAACTGTGTTTCACCTGTGGGCAGCTTTGTCTCCCCCTTACCCTGGCTCTGGGCATTTCACATAGCACTGTGTGTCAGACTCTGAGCCACTTAGCCTGACTTTGATATTAACTAACTATGTGAAATTGGTGAAGTCACTTAGCCTCATGTGATCAGTGTTCTCATTTGACAAATGGGGATAATAGTACCTACCTCATAGGATTAGCGTTAGTTTTAATTGAAATAAAATATGGCCTTTAAAACCGTGCTTACCACTTATTACATGCTACTTAAGTGTTAATTATGCTTTTTACTCTCTCTCCCTTTTGCTTCATTTCTCCCTCTCTATCTCCTTCTCTGTTATCCCTCTTATACATACATACAATGAATAGAGTTTTGTAGGTGATTTTCTAAATCCATCTTTCAAAATAAGTATTTTCACTTGAAAAGCCGAATAAAGTTGGTTGGCAGTACATGTGCCTAAAAGTTGCCTCAATTCAATATCATCAGCTCTTTGAATGAGTTAGTTAAATGTAAAGGAAATAAATAAATGGTTGTTTTAGGCACGCTTGCTTAAACCTTTAAAAGCCTGAATCAAATAATTAGTTTTACAGATAAATATAGTACTAGAAACCTCAGGGAATGTCAGAATGTAAATAAAACTATGTTAGCAGATAATCTCAGTAGTACTTAATAAGTACTCCAGAACCAACTTTAGTTTGAAATCATTTGTGCATGACAAGGAGACTTTAGCCAGCCCCATGATTCAGTGCTCTTGCTGTTTAAATTTAAGCCATAGCCAAGAAAGTTTTTCACAAATCAGAACAAACTATGTGCAGCAATTATTTTGTTAATTTTCTTTCAGATGCATGAGTTTTCAACATATGGAACAGTGTCAGACACTAAAGAAAAATGACACTGACATGTATCTATAAAAATATTTCTATTAGAAGGAGTTAGTTGTACATATGAATTCCTTAAAAAGAATCTTAAATATGTGTAGCAAGAATTTAATACTGTATAATGGACAATTTCTAGTACATACATGGATATCTTAAAAGTCTTGGCTTCATGCTTTTACACTGTATTCTTTTATTAATTAGCATATATCTTAATGTCATTAAGATATACCTGTTACTACAATGCCCTCTTCACAAGTTGCCTAGTTTTATATTTAGAATTGGAGAGTTTACATCCTGAAATGTAATCATAGTGTTTGCTGAGTAATCTGGATTAATCCACATATAGTGCATGTGATTTAATTTTGAACATTTTTTGCATTTAATAAAGTGTGTAATTTATCTCACATCAGTTTTATGAACAGGAAAAATTATTTTATTTTTCAATGTAAGTTGAGGACTGAAAAGTAAATATAAATTATATTCCTAAACTGACACATAAAGCAACTTGAATAATATCAGTTTAAGAATATTATAATTTATAACATGTATTTATATTGTCTATTGTGATCATGCTCAATAGTTTTCACATAGTGATAGAAGAATGTCATGTGAAGAACCTGAAATCTGAAGTTAGATAGTTTGCATTTCTACATTCAAGCATTGATTTCCATTCATATTATTCAAGTTAGATTTTTCTTTTAAACATGTCACTTAACCTCTGATCTTCAATTTTTACAAATATGGAATAGTAGTACTACTGATAGTCAAAATTTTGAGTACCTATACTGTGGTAGGTATAAAGCTCAGAAATGCACATCCAATAACACCATGAGCTAAATAGTCTTGTTATCTTCATTTATCACATATTAAAATGAGGAACCAGTCTTAGACATGTTCATAATTTGCCCAAGGCTAATGAGTTCATGGCAAGGTCAGGGTATGCAACTGGCCAATATGCAGAGCTTACAATCTTAAAATACTAAATGTCCTATTTGCCAACGATTGGTTGCATTAATGGCTCTGAGTGTTGGCTCTTCCCTGTATTTATGCCCTTTGGTAACCAGGGCACAATTCCCTGAACCTCAACTGGTCATGTGATCTGCTTTGGCCAACAGTGGCAGATAGATTAGCAAACCTGACACAAGCAGTGTTTTGAAAAGCGATTATATTTTGGGTCGTACGCTGCTGCCATCCCCATGAAAAAGTCACACCCATTATAACCTGCTGACCCCAGGAGAAGGATGAGAGACAATGTGGCCCAGAGGCAAGTCTTCCCACTTGTTTCAGACAAGCCAGCCTAGGTGAGCTCAGCTCCACTAAGATCAGCTGAATTTCACCCCTGTGACACATGAGCTATTATTAAACAATTTTGTTGTATTATTCTCTTGAGCTTGTAGTTTGTTATGAATTGATAGCTCTACTTATAAAATGAGAATGATAGTGGACACTGCTTACACCCTGGGTTTATGGAAGGGCCTAAAGTTTGAAAATGTTTATAGATGGAGAAAGATATTGATAAATGGTGGTTTTTAAATTTATTCTGCCTTTTATAATTTTCTAAAGTCAATTTGTATGGTGGTTTGAGAGGGAAAAGTAAATTGTCATTTGAACACTTCTCCCCAACATCATATGAGTATTGTTCTTAGGGGATTATTTTTGATATCTTTTAAAATCTAACAGCCAGATATTTGACAATTATCTTAAAATCTTCCCACTTTTTCACACACAATAATCAATATTAAATAATCAATCACTATCTTCTTTCTAATCATCTTCAATATATGTCTCTTTTTCACCACTCTAACTTATACTGGCATTTTCAAAAATTTCTCTCTCTTGCCAGGAGTATTTTAACAGTTTCCAGACTAATACCAGGCAGAGCTCTTCCAGTCTACCAGAAAGATGGCACCTATGTGCTATCCTCTTCCCAGTCCATCCTCAGAACTCTCAACAAAGTGAATTTCATTGTACACAGATAGGAACAGTTGACTCAGATATTTTCAGTAACTGCATTTCTTACCGGAAAATTTTAAACTCCTTTGAATTTCATAAAAATTACCAGGTCTTTCTTTTCTCAATTCCTAATAACTCTCCATATTACACAACAGCCATCCCCCACACACACATACACACACAAAGAAATTACAAGGTTCTTGAACCACAGACTTTCTTAATTATTGTATTATTCAGCAAATGCTAAGACTTATTGATTCAGCATAAGGCAATGAATCTGCATGGATTACTTTTTTCCTTTTCTTGGACTCCAAGTAAACTATAATCTCTGTTCAATGCTCATTCTCAAGATACCTGCCCTGACTACACTTCTTCGATGTTCTCACGGCAGCACCAATTAGCAAATATCCTTTCTTATTGCAGTTTTTTTCCTTTCTTCTAGAATGTGTCTCATAAAATAGTGACCATATATTTTCACTTTTTCATCCCAGTACTGGAACATAGTTAAGGATCCAACTATACGTTAAACACATTAATGATTACTCATATAATTAAGAGACAATATAGCATGATCTTTTCTCAACTAGTTTCCTTTCTTAAGTAGAAGAAATAAACTCACATTGCTATGGGTTTAGGTTGATAAATTGAAAAGTATTTGAGTTATGGTGACTATTTATTGTGTTGCATTAAATATTGGCCCAGGTTAACATCTCTAAAATCTCAAATGGTCACCAAATCAACTTAGAGAAAGTTGAAACTATTATTAACTGTTTTTGGAATGTGAACAGAGGAAACAAAAATTTGAAATATACATTTTTGGGTGAATTTAATTTGTACATTTAGAATGCATTTTTGGAACGGTGTAATTATACCAGTACAAAATTATATACTTCACCTTAGGATTTGTAGTGGTTTGAAGACATGTAACCAGAAAAACAGGTTCTAAAATTTAATCCATTCCTGTGGGTGTGAACCCATCTTAGGTAAGAACATTTGATGAGGTTACTTCCGTTAAGGTGTGGCCCACCTCAGTCAAGATGTATCTTAATCTTATTACTGGAGTCCTTTATAAAGGAAAGAAATTTAGACAGACATAAAAATAGCCACAAAGGAGGTAGTCAGAAGCCGGAAGAGAAGAGAGAGACCACTAGATGTTGTGCACCATGTGCCTTGCAATGTGACAAAGCAAGGACCAAGGATTGTTAGAAACCAGTCCCAGGACACTGCAGTCTTTGTGAAAAAAGCATCATCTTATTGATTCCTTGAGTTGGACTTTCAAATCCTCAAAACCCTAAGCTTCAAAACCATAAGCAAATAAATCCTCATTGTTGAAGCTGATCCATTGCATGGTATTTGCTTGAGCAGCAAGAAGAAATGTTTTTCTTTCTTTTTTTTTTTTTTTATGTGACAGACTGCCTATCATATTTCAAAGAAACATCTTAGTGTCAGGACTAACTTGAAATTTATGGAATTATTTATAGCCATCAGACTTTCTGATCTAAGTTATAGTTTGACCTCACTAATATTTAAGCTTCCCTTAATGAATAAAATATCAAAAGAAATTAATTAATATGTAAAGATCAATTTACTCTATTGATGCTGGAGACTAAGTCTATTTACACATAGATTTGATTTTAATTTTGTGCACTGGAGGCCTTAGTCATATTAGTAAAAATTAAGTTCAAATACTCATTACATTTCTTAGGTTAATTTATTTATTTAATGAATATTTATTGAACACCCTCTCCATCCGTGTATGAAGAGGTGAAAGCATAGCAGATGAAATAAAAAGAGAAGCTTTGTAATAGAAAAATAAATGGTGAAGGAGGGCATGTTTTCAAATAAAGCAAGGTAGTGAACCAGTGATAGAAAATCAGAATAGGTAGACCAGTTTATTAAAAAAAAAAAATCACCTTAATGGTTGGCACGGAGAATATCTTTTTTTTTTTTTTTTTTTTTTTACTTTTTAGTTTGGGAAATACTTGAGGGATAGCAGTGATAGAAAGTGAAATATATGAACTGCCTCTCTCCATTCTATTCTGAATAAAAAATAACAGAGGAGGAGAGGAGAAAGGACTCTCACACCTTTGATCATCTTATTATGGAAGAATCTCATCAACTTGGAAGGGAAAGTCTAAAAATTGATAATAAC
Organism: Tolypeutes matacus; assembly: GCA_026826555.1. NCBI lineage: Eukaryota > Metazoa > Chordata > Mammalia > Cingulata > Chlamyphoridae > Tolypeutes > Tolypeutes matacus. Next base: position 1,993,384 of record JAKSZT010054489.1, read on the forward strand.
AAAAGTAGCCATTCTCAAAGATTCAAATAAAAATAAAGATTTTGTAGCATGTGTTAATTCTTAAACCTCATTCAAAATGTAGCAGAAGAATAGTCTAAATTGAATAGTGATATTTCTTTTCTATCCCACCAAAGCAAACAAGATTTAGATATTTGACTAAGTTTTTTTGACAGAGAATCTAAGTTAAAATGGGGATTGTTTTTAAACTGAAAAATCTACAGCATAATTTGAATAGGCATAAGCTATATAAAAATACTTTGTTAATTGAATTAATTTAAGATTAACACATGGAAGAACCCAGCACAATACGCTCACAAAGTCGCTCTACTAATTTTATGCTCTAATGGATATTCATTTTGTTTAGATTTTCAAAAACTTAAGCTAGTCTTATGTCCCCTCTACAAGCTGGGTAACTTAGCCAATAATATTGTTTAGTTATATACTACTTTACCACTACAGATTTTAAGAACTGATAACCAAGTCAACAGTTTACATGTTGTGGCCTTTGGGTTTCTTTTATGAATCTTAAAAGGATTATGTTTTTATACTAAGCTACTCCAATGGGTATGATACTCTTTGATTGCATTAAATTCAGTTGTAAGATTGATTGAGTGCTTTTGATTGGATTATCTTGCTGGGTCTGATATAAACTGAGACAGAGAGACAGACACAGATGAAGGAAATTGCCATATTTGATCTTTGATCCTGCAATGTGAGAGAAAGGACTCCAGTTTCACTGATAGTTGAGCTGCAAGGAGAGAAGCCCCCAAGAGGCTCAAACAGTTGAGCCATGTGCCTGATAGCTTGCCACTGAACTTAAGACGAAAACGGAGCAGCCCATACTGATAGAGGAGGCCCAGAATGAGATAAGCCCTATGCCTGGTTGCCCACAGCTGAGCTCCTGGAGATGGTAGATTCTGGAGTGGAAGAAGGAGAGCTTGGCAGAGATCAGTGGCCATCTGGCTTCACAACCTGGCCAGACAACAGGATCAACAGTAGCTGACTTTGGTGAGAAAGCAACTCTGATGGTGCCTTAATTTGGACATTTCACAGCCCAAATAAATCCCCTTTATAAAAGCCAACCCATTTCTGATACTTTGCATTGGCAGCCCTGTGGCAAACTAAAACACATGTCAATCATGATTAATATGTCTTAGTGGAGCCATGTCCCTTAAGGCAGGCATGTGACTTTGTCTGGCAAAGGAAACACAAGGAAGAGTTATGAGATCAAAACCTACTCAGTGAATTTAGCAGAGTCAAAAGAAGAGAAAAATCTGGGTCCTGAATAAGCAAAGTTAGACTGCTAATCATATTGTGTTTGAACCTACCTTACTTTTACGTCTCCAGTTGTATTAGAAAATAAATTCGCAAGTTTGAGATTGGATTTTATGTTCCATAGACTCATTGAACCTCAATCAAATAATCAAATATCACTAAAATAACCCAATGAGAATATGTAGGCAAAACCAAACCAAAACAAAAAACTAATAAAGCATACAAACACTGTGTAAGGATGCCAACCTCATAACTAGAATGCTGAGGAAGTTTGTTAATAAATGGTAGAGATCAGAACAATGTGGGGTAGCACTAAACAGACCAGTAAAGGGACTGCTAGAGGGAATACAGACCCTCAAATGTATCATTAATAGACTCTCTTGATGCAAAATTAGTGGTCACTGAAAGTGGACTGTAGGGAAGGCCCAAAGAGAGGGATTAAACTACATGCCCAAGAGAGCAGCCATTCTTGGTGTATTACTGGTGTGAAATCAGATTCCTGTGGCAATACTCAGTTTATAGAGAAATTTTGCTGAGACCGGGAACTCAAATTTATTGAAATTCTACTTGTAAACATACTTTGATGACTGTGTTGAGAGTATTTTCTTCCAAGAAATTGTACGTGTGTTCCTATAAGAAGTATATGGTCTATTTAAATTAATGTTAATATATTGTGCCTGTTTGGCCGTGCAAATTGTGTAAATTCAGACCTTCATCCACATAAGACTAGCCAGTAACTTCAAATTCTTAGCAGATTCCATGCTGTGCAGGTTTTAATGTCTAGTTCATATTTCATTGAGCATATACACTTTATTTTGTCCTGCATTTATCCTGGGATATTTTTTATATACTTCACCTTGAATGAGTCCAAGTTCTCACCTGTTCACTGCCACATTACATTTCTTGTCAAGCGATCTTTAAAAGCTTGTATTGGAATAGTTGGATAGCCAGCTATTGAAAGCTTATATTTTCCTGATATTACAGGGTTTCTCTCATTTTCTTATGAGTTAATTTCATTTTAAAATATAGGTTTAGAATATTTATCTAGCATTTTTGGTTTTCTTATAGAGTAATATTACTGACAGGAGAATTGTAGGGTATCTAGACTACCATATTTCCAGGGGAAAAGAAATCTTTGTACAAAGAATAATCCTGATATGATAATTGCTTTAACATGTTAATGGAGAACAGTATACATGATACATGTATGTGAGTATGTGTATATGTACATGTATAACATTCTGCTTAGGTAAAGATATATATGTATAAATACCTATTCATATATATGTATATACATCTATAAACACAAAACTGGCATGATATATCACCTTTATGTGCGTACATGTAAGTGTATATATGCATACATATATACACATGTAAGTTTATTTTACAAATCTATAAATGCTTTTTTCTATTGTTTTGAGATTTTGAATGGTTTTATATTATTATTTATTCTGTTCAACATGTTGAAAATATATAAATTTAGTATTCATTGCATTTCTACTCCGGAAACTCTCATAATATTTTAATTTCCTTATGTATGTCTTTATCCTACTCTTGAAGTTATACTATTACATAACATAATTCATACTTAATGCATCTGCCTATGATTTACAAAAGATAACAAAATGTGGGTCCTCACTAAATTTAGAAAGAGGAAGGAGTTAAATGAGACAGAAACCCTTATATACTTTCTAATAGCACTGTCTCTATGGAGATGCCAACTTAAACTACTCAGAAGTCCACATAAGAAAACTTTAGAAGCTATAGGTAATCAAGGTGAAATCACACCATATTAATATAAAATTTTAGAAGTTACTGTTTTTCAATATGGAAACTTTTTGGAGTTATTGTACTTCTTCTTTAAATCTACAAAAACTGAAACAAATTACCCCTAATTCAAGAACAGGGCTAATAAATAACTGCTGAAAATAGTATATCACCTGATTTTGAGGTGCAAACCACCCATCTATTAGATCTTAAAAGCTTTGATATAGACCATAATGCTCTGCCCCTTTGGTGTTAGGTGACTTTTCTAATGTTTAATTTCAGCTGGTCCACAAATTACAATCCTAAGAACCTTAGCTCTATCTAATTATATCTCAAGTAAAATAGGAGACTACACAATTCTCTAAGTTAAAAAAGATTCCATGAGGTTTCTAACTAATAAATTAACCATCACAAAGACTCTTAAAAAAGGAAAAATTTAAAGCAAAAGAACACCAGGAGAAATACTGAAATATTTAATACCTGCTCCTTAAATTGGTTGCAACTGTTGCTCATCTCAGTTCCATTAATTATAATTTTTAAAGCAGCACCAAATGTGACATCCATGAATTCTTTTTATTCACTCATGATTGACTTTTTCCAAACAGCTTTTCAGTGAATCATTTATTATGATTATTAGGCTAAAAATAACATTGACAGCAAGTCCAATTGAATACATATTGTATGTCTTGCTTTCATTTAATCCTTAAAAAGAGGCATTTCTTATTATTATTGTTTTAAAAATAGCATTGATATATTTAGTCCTATATCTAACTGAAAATTAATCTCATCTGTCCCTATACTTGTGTCAGCTGGCAGCAGAGAAAAGTAATTTACCAGCAATTCTCTATGACAATTCATTACTCTACTATTTCACTCCTTTAATGACTTAACTTACTCTAAATTGAATGACCTATTTTTTTTGCCACTAACTTATATGCTCAAGTCATTTCAGTTCCTCAACATTGAGATTTTGAGTCCTAACTCTGTCACTTCTTTATACAGCTGCTTGTTTGAGTAACAGCACTATCTTTCTCAGGGGTGTGGGGGTAAATAAATAAATGCATATGTATTTATTTTCATTTCAATTGTGATGAACTTTACATGATGAATTAGAATTATATTTATCAACTGAAGGCAAAATTTCTCAGATTCACCTTCATATCTCTGATAACTTCAGGCTTATTGATCACACTCAGCAAATACCAATTTTGTAAAATCTATGTTTGATCATGTATAAGTCAGATTGTGCTTGGCAATAAATAACTCCAAAATCTCAGTGGCTTACAAAAATTATGAAGCATTTCTCTCTGTGTGCACAGGCAGTCTACAGTTCTGCTTCATAGATCCTGGCATTCTGGAACACAGATTGACAGAATAGGTCCTACACAGGGCGGTTTATTCTCATGGCAGAAGGAAAAATCAAAAACAAATATCTAACCACATGATTTGGACAAAACAAGTCACACCATCAAGCCTGGCAACTGGACAGGAAAATATACTCCATAGTATGGGTGGCGATATATAATATTCTTCAGGGAAAGGAATAGAAAATCAACAATAAGACAAACAAGCCCAGAGTATATTTTACATTGAACTTAGCAAATATTTGTTGAATGCTTATTATTTCACTTTCATATTTTAATATGATTGTGCTTTACTTCAAAAACTTTTGATTCCATTTTAACTTTCAAAGTTTAGTGAAAAATATTGACTGAGAGAAGCCAAATTGAACTATGTAAAATTTTAAACAAGAATTTCATGGCATCACAACAGTAATAACTCAATTTCTGTTACTTCAAATGAATTTGAATATATTTATCTTTAGAATACTGTTCTTCAGGTCATTTCCTGTATTTCAGTTATGATGCAAAGAAATATAGAAAACAAAAGACAAAGCATCTGCAGGTTTAATTGAGGTTAGCATTGTGTTCAAGGAAAATATAAATTGATCTTGTGAGAAAATTAATTAAGAAAATTAATATTATTATGCACTCTTATGGAGTAAGCATGCTTTACCTATGAGTAGAAGAACTTCTGTAATCTGGTCTAATGCTTCAGAGAAATAAAGTTTCAGAAGATATATAAATTAGCAAGATAGATAATTGCATTAAGAGTCTGATGGCAAGTGAGGAAAACCATTATAATAAGATAAATTTAGCAGGTGAATTTGATGAAATTTTGATAGAGTAAAAATTAATGGAAGAAAAGGAAGACCATGGGATGTAACACTAACATGATAAACAGGATTGGCATGGGCTGTAACTTTAGGAGTTCATGATAAAGCAATCCCTGAAGTGATGAGAATGTCCATCATTTAAAAATGCTCCCGGATGTTTCTTTTGCTTTAAGATATGTGATGCTTTTCTTTTGCTGGTCAATATCAAATGGACAAGAAACTCTTATAAATACATTTTATATTTTAAACAGCCTGAGACCATTCTTAAAAATCATTACACCTTTTAATTACAAAAATATGTGTGGGGTTAACTTGGGAAAATCTCATGAACTGGTAGAAATGAATTTCTAACAGATTGCCAAAATGGAAATAACAGTATCAATCATTATTGTAAATATTGCGATAAATTTAAAATGTACACATTTGAAAAGGTAAGGAGATAAGGGTGAGTTATAGCTCTTTGGGTAATTTGTATCTGTCTAACTATCTACCAATCATCTATCTGTCAATCATCTCTCTATCAGTTATCCATGTAATCGATTTATCTATATATATCTCTCCCTGCCATCTATCCACCCACTCACCTATCCATTCGTTTATCCATTTCTCTATCTGTTCATCTATAAACATACACAATACATATAATAAAAATTCATTCTTATCCTTTATATAAGCTCAAACATGAAAATAAGTTAAAAAAAAGGAAGTTAAATTACCACATAAATTTCATGAGCACTATTACTTATTTAGTATATTTTCTTCCAAATTCTATCAGTTGTGTTTTATCACACATGTGCATGTATATATATTACTGAAAACATTTTGCATATATTGAAGTATATATTGATTTTCAAAATTTAAGAGAATATAAAGTTTCTTATATAATTATTATTTTGAGTATCAGTAAGCAATATTCTATCTTGTGACAATAATTTAAGATTCTATTAGTTTGTGACATTTATAGATAATTTTGGTTTCTCTTAATTATACATTTTCTACAATGGATATTGTATCATTGACTTTATGCTTACTTTACATCTCTGTTTTTTCACCTTAGAGTCAATGTTTAAAACGTTATTACAGCCAGAAACGTATCAATATTGTTAAGGATTTTGATTCATACGTAAATTTACTTTTCCTCATTTGTACCAATTTACATTTCAAAAAACAGTAGATAGGAGTCACCACTATGGACAGATAACATTGAATATTCAAATTTAAAGTAATATTTACTTATAATTCAACAAACTCAAAATCATAACTATGTTAATTTCCGTTTTCGTGACTACAAATGGAGCTTAATTTGAATTAATTATTTCATCCTTGAATCTATTGCCTACTTTTATTTCCTTCTCTGTAAATTATTTTTTCCTGTCCATTTCTTATTTTTTTTCCTAGGCATCTTGTTATGCTTCATACTTCCTAGTTTGAATGTGTCATATGCATGCATTTAAGAATATGTATCAAACAATTTTGCAAAGAATGGGGGTTAAGACTAAAGAGGAAGAGTAAATAAATTAAATAAATAGAAGCTATATAATGACAAAACAAGAGAAGAGTTTTACACAAATGTGCTATGAACTGAATTGTATTATGACCTGTTGTATTGATTCATTTTAATCACACCAGTTTTGTAGTTATGTCTTAAAACATAATCTAAACCAACTATTTTCAGGGTATTTGATATAGCATATTCATAGACCAGGTGATTTTTTCCCCCTTTCCCCATAGTTCAGGCAGCTGCAATTTTTCCTCCATTGAAACATTTTATTAGTGTTTTAATAAAACTTTTAATGCTTTACCCTTAAGTTTGCTAGGTAAAGTATACCAACTGAAATTTGTAACTTAAATTAGGAACAGTTAAGGAGGATTTTATCCCCCTATTCTATGTCTTCTATTAATGTTATTAATGAACTCATTTTGTGCACCATCATGACTTTTATTTGTTGTTCATTTTCTGCATATTTCCTTTCTTTTTATTTTATTTCATAATTAGTATTATTGTCATCATACTTCATACTATAATATAGTTTTTTTCAGTGAGACATAGTTCTACCATCAATATTTAATCAAAGGTTGATAAAATTTTAATTTTTTGCTACCTACACTTTTGTCATACAGTATTTTACATATGTTTTTACTTGTTTTAGCAAGTAAAAAGCAAGTATGTCTTCCAGTATTATTGGAAGAAAAATGATGGGGTCAGTCTCAATAAACCAATCCACAGTAATACCACTTTCACCTTGTATGTATTTGATGAAGTATCTTAGATTAACAAATTAGGCAAAATATTTGGGGGATATCATTTCTTTCCTTGGTAGGATTGGTTCAATTAACTGATATGACTGACTGTACAGACAGGAGTCCCTGAATTTTTCATAATGATGTAGAAGGTAGGTGCTTGGTACAAGAGAATTTTTAAGGATTCTAAGTAAGTGCATTACTCTTATGACATTTCCAAACATGTCTTATATTTTGAATAATTTATGACTTCCATAGCAACTCTGCTATTCAACCACCCTTTGAAAGAGGACTGCTGCAATGTATATTGCTATTAACATTTTATATTATTTGTTTGTAAACCATGTTAAAATTATGATGATAAATGTAGTGTTCCCAGTGATCAGGGAGTCAATGTAAGCAGTACATTTAAAGACTGGTGCCTTTGTCATATTTATTCCTGACTTTTATTTTTACATATGCTTATTTTGAAATCCATACCCATTTGACACATAATTTAGAGAATTTAGACAAAAAGAAATATAGCAAATTAATTAGGGAAATAATTGTATATATAAATGATAGAAAAGCTGATCCAATAATTAATTTCTTAAATGTCAGAATATAATTATTCACGCACAGAAGACTGACTTCTGAGATATATAGTCTTTGAACTATACAATTGTGTCAATTTACCTTCTGACTGGTTCTGTCTTTGAGCAATTTAATTAACATGCTGCTCTTTAGTTCGCTTTAATTGTGGCTAAAGAAGCAAACTATTTTTTGGCAAAAATAAAATAAAAATTATAATGTTCAAACTGGTTGCTCCATTGTCTAATGCTGGTAAAGTTAATTTAATTTATATATAAGCTTTGTTTATTTAGTTACAGAATTCTCTAGAACATTTAGATAGAGAATAAATTCATGAGAAAAAAAGATAGGAAAGACTGATTTTCTTTATTCAATATTGATGAAGATATGTAAAACAAAACTGAAAGAGGTAATTTTTTTCCCTTTTTAACCCATGGAGAAAACTGATAAAATAGAAATAAAAATTCAGCCTTGGAGATTGGATTTTGGAAGTTATCATCTAACAAATATCTATATCCTATACATTCATAATTTTCATTTTCAAATGAAAAAAATGTCACCATGCACAGATATCAATATTTTCCAAATAAGATGATTATATTCTAATTATTATCATTTTAGAAATAATGCCCACATTTGGGAAACAATCTCAAATACTAATTCAATCTGTTCTAGCTTTCGGCTAATGGTTCTAATTCTAGGCTTTAATTAAACAACTTACTAGAAATCAAAAATATTTTCTACTTTTACACTACTTTTCTCATCTTTGAGGCTTATTTTTAATCCCGAGTATACTTATTCTTAAGCACTTAACTACATACTGTTATTTGAATGATTGTATGGTATAGTGGAAAACACAATGGACAAAGAATAAGGAAACCCATTTATGAGTTTTAGGTTTGTCACTTACTAGATGTATGAAGTTTAGCAAATCTATAAAGCTCTCTGCAATTGGTTTCCTTGTTTATATAAGTAAGATATTCATTTCTCTGCCTACTTCAGAGAGTTGCTGTGAAGGTTAAAGAGAAAATACATGTGCAACTGCCTTATGAAATGTAAGAGAATAAATAAATATTGATACTGCTAATTGGTGAAGTGAGAAATTCTGTGATTTTTAAAAGTTAATGAAAATACACAAATTCTTCAGATGACAGAATATTCTTGTAGATCTACATCATTTGAGCTCTATACATTTATGTCTGCTGATCAACTACTGTATAAGGAAATTCCTTAAACCATCCAATATGAGTCCAGAAAGTGTCCTTATGCTTTATTAATCTTTAGGGCCAATTAAAATAACTTTATAGTTAAGAGCTGTTAGAAGAAAACTGATAGGGGGATGGATGTGGCTCAAACCGTTGGGGCATCCTTCTCCCATATGGAGGGACCTGGGTTCGATTCCTGGGACCTCCGGTGTGAAAAAAAAAAAAAAAAAAAAAGAAGAAGAAAACTGATAATATTGTGTGATAAATTTTCCATAATTTTGACAGTAAATAAAGGATCTGTTGAGAAGAATAATATTGTTCTACTCATTTATAGTGCAAATCATCATTTAAATCCCTTAGGAATGCATCAAGTTGAAAATCCACATATCCTCTCTCAACCGGTCTAAAATAGCCATTCTGCCTCCATCAGGATAATGAAGCAATACTTCTTTGCAATAACACACAATAACATTGTTGGCTTGCATTAGGGCTATATTATGTGAAAAATAAATACTGTTTCTTTAAATACTGGCACTCCATGAAAGTGGAGGGAAGATGACAAAGAAGAGGCCCTTGTTGGTGTTGTGTAAGTGTATTTCTCCAAAAGAGTGAGATTAATTTCCTCTTGGCATTTTTGCTTTGTATTTTAGCCATAGGATTAAGTTCTAATCTCAACTGATTCCTTTGGCAAAACAAGATTTATGTATGAAAGGCGAGTCTTTGAAAATTATCTAAGAGTTGTGGCAATGCAAATATTTCAACATTGCCAAAAGAAAAATTTTGAAAATAAAACCCTGTAATTTCTATTTCGTGTTTCTATAAAATGCATCTAACGTTTTCCAGCATTTATTACCACCACTATAATTACCATTCAATGCTCATTTCACACTTAACAACTATATATTTATAAATCACACTACTTTTGCTGCATTGTCTTTAGAAGATTCACTTTTAAAATATATATATATATATATATATTTTTTTAACGATACTTATATTTACACAAATGTTACACAAAAAATATAGGGATTCCCATGTGCCCTGATCCGCACACCTCCCACACCCTCCCACATAAAAACATCAGAAGATACACTTTTAATCCCCACGCTCAAAGGGAAGGGATTACACAAGGGCATGGAACATAGGAGGCATGATCCTTTGAAGCCATTTTGGAAGTTGCTTCCATAGGCATTATTATTGACTTTATGAAAAATTTATTTTTTAACAGTGGATATGGTATAGATCCAGATAATGAACAGAAGTTATAAGTTCATGGAGACACCCTTTTAAAATGGTCTTTCCCCTAAATGGAAAAAGTACATTTGCAGTATTGGATTTTCATTTTCATTCTAATCACCTGTTCATCTAAGATTTACTTAAGAAACTTTGATTTTAGATGCATAATGATTAGAGTGAATGTGTTACTCTTGTTTCTGGGATATAGCTCAAAGTAATAGCCATACAGTGTAAGATGGATTTGAAGTGTGTCATATTTTAACACGAATGCAATTACATTAAAAGATATATCTGGTTTTTTAAAATACTAAAATAATATATTTCACAAGCTTTCAAGTAAAGTTGATGGTACTGGAAAAAACTGGGATTGTACTCATGTATTTTAGGGACATATATTCCCAATATACAGAAGTCCAGAGGATCATATATTAAATTTTGAGAAGTCCAGACTTTGCAACATCCATAGAGCATAATGAGAATATGGAAAGTTTATAACAGAACATTTAAAAATATATATACTTTTTGTAATGTTTTAAAATGGGTTAAAATATAAAAAGGTATAACAAGAATATTGTTTTTTAGAAAGTAATGTATTTTAAAACTGCATGGCATACTTACTTCAATAAAGTGAAATGCTTGCAATGCTTTTATTCATGTTAATAATGAAGGCATAGTGGAGTGGAGAAACCCAGTAAAGCATAACTATTAGGCATTATTTACATTTCTATTATTGTTTCAAATTTATAGTAAGCCTCCTGAGATTGTGAAAATTGTGGCATGAAGGAAAGATTTTATTTTCCTGCAAGATTTTTGTCATCATGTATGGAAAAAAAATCATGAAAAATTATTTTATCTAAATTATTATTTTTAGTTAAGAATGAATAGTGATTGGGAGAGGAAACATATAATTTATAAATGTCAATTACAGCTAAACTATAAAAAGACAAGACATATGAAAATGCTACCTTAACTGGAAAAGAAGAAAAGCATGGGTGTCTTTTTAGTATTGTTGTTAAGAGATGCAATAATTTGACTTTTATTTTAGTAGGGATGTTATAATATGACTCAGATCACTGAACTCCTAAAGTCTTTACAAATAGGGAAGTTCCCTGAATCTTTGCAGAGTTTATTTATCGGGTTTTTGCATGCATGACTCTTACTAGGGCATCCAGATTAATTGTCACTTCTGGTTAACCCATTCTGATTAGCATTTTATCATCAATATGGTGGACCTGTGTGATACTTTGTGGAATATCTATTATATTAAAGGTCCCTACAGAATACAATATGACAGAGAGTTATTAATATCCAAATCTTACTGGTAACACAAACACGGGAAAATTTGTATATTAAGTACAATATGACAATCCCATAGAATATATATTTGTATATTTAATTGTCTAAAAATGACACACCTTAAAACGAGATTTTTAAGAACACCCACATTTGTAAACAGAATGTCATCATCAACAACACAAATGATGCTGGAATTTTTCTTTGCATTTTATCAGAACGATTACTGCTGTATTTACTATGGGCAAAATTTAAGAAGGCACTGAGCACAGAATATTACAGAAAATGAAGATGTTAAATGTGCCATACCTATAATCTTCTCAAGGTAATTTAGCTGAAATGATATTAAATAAATATTCCTGTTATGTGGAGGGCAAAAAAGTAATAGTCTTATTTTTTAAGGTAAAAGGTGTGCAAGATAGGATAAAATAGAGTTCAGTATAGTGAGTTTTGGTGGCGGGGATGGTGACAAAATGATTATCTTAGGCAAGTTGAAATGAATGTGCCTATTATAAATTGATATTCATTTGGAAATGGAAATTGGATATTGAAATATTTTCATTACATTTTGGCAGACTTTTTATTTTGGGGTTTTCTTAATAGAAAAAAATTAATTATTATACTCTGACTGGCAAAATAGTGTGTTCAGTATCTACCAGTGTCCAGATTCATTTAACATAACCCTCCAGAAGTACCATCATTTAAAACTGTGAAAGGACTATGGGAGCACAAATATTTAATGCTGATATGTTTAGAAAGTACAAAATGTAAAATGACAAGAAACAGAATTTAAATGTACTGACCTTTCTAGATAATAAATTTCTGATAAAGAATACATATTTGAAATATTTTTATACAAAGTCCTTTAAACTAGTTCTTGAGTATCACGAAGGTGGAATAAATTGGTATATGAATGTTTTTATTTTTGTATCTGTGGTTTGTAGGGGATTGAATCAGGTCTCCCACAAAAGGCAGGTTCAGGTCCCAAACCCTCGTCCTGTGGGTGTGAAGCAGTTTGTAACTGGGACTTTTGAAGCTGTTATTAGTTAAGGTGTGCTCATACCGAATGACGGTGAGCCTTTATTCAATATGGCTGAGATCTTTATAGGCACAGAAAGGGAAGTCACAAGAGAAGCAAGACCCAGCAAGAAAACAGAACCTGGAAGAGAAAGGAGAAGACATTGCCATGCACATTGCCATGTGACAGCAAAGCCAAGGAGCCTCAGAGATTGCCAGCCAGCCAGAAGATAACTGACCCAGTAAGAAGCAAGCCTTCTAGCCTCTGAAACCGTGAGCCAATAAATTTCTGTTGTTAGCCAACCCATTTTATGGTATTGGTTTTAGCAACTAGGAAACTAAAACACGGTTCTACAAAGATTACAGTTCTATAGTACTATAATGCCATTTTACATGCTTCTCCTTGATATACAAATGAAAGGAAACTTTAGTAATACATTTAATTGATTTGTAAGTTAAGCAAAGTTGTGTTTTCTAGTAGAAAAGACACTTACAGATGTCATAAAAGCTCTAGCATTCCATTTTGTAGGGATATAAGGGAGGTGAGGATTCGCTTGTTTTCTTTCTCAGAGGGTAGCAGAGTTAAATATTTCTTTAACTTTCAACTGTGGCTAACTTGTAGTCTTTTCAAATTGATGGAATTGCACTGAATATGAGGCTTTCTCTCCTATGTATATAATTTATATATTTGTGCACTGTGTACCTCGGGAGCTCGCGAGGGAGGGAGGCAGAAAAAAGACTCTAGGCAGAGAGGGAAGTTTGTCCATATGGGCACAGCCGCAGTCTCTCCAGATGTACAGGCACACTCTGCTGCTCTTTATTTGCAGGGTTATTTATACAGTACTGCTATCATTCAAATGTTACACAGAAGGAACACAAAATGCAACTCCTTAGACTCGTTTCTGCTGTGCCTAGAGAGTATGTGTACTGAGCCAAGGACTTTGTGAACTAAAAGCTGATTCAACAGTTGGGCCACTGCCTGAGTCTTAAGCCTTACACTCTACCCCCTGAGGGCAATGGCTTTAGCAGCTGTGGGGGTACTCATTATGGGCTAGAGAATTAATATAAAAAGTTTTTTTAAAAAACTGTTGCTGCTGTTGATGGTTTACCTGCAAAGGGTAAACATTGGTTAATTGCTTTTGTGATTTTGTTTTCAAGGGAACAATAAGAGTGAGCCACCCACGCTGCCACACCATGGTTTTTATTTCTTTACCATGGAGCATTGTCACAGCAGGTGACAAGAATATGTTCCTGCGGCTCTATCTGGGACCTCAGCAAGGGGTCCCTTGTTGCAACTTGGAACTGGACCAGAGCCACCACTCTATGCAATAGAGTTTCTATGGACATTACTCTACCAGTTCGGGGGCACTCACTTAATTGTTGGACCATGGTCCACAGCCTCTTGCGCCACTTGCACAAGAACGGCTCAACTATTAGTACAAAGAGTTAAAGGGCTTTTTTTTTTTCTTACAACAAGCCATACAGCCAGCAGTTTAGCCCACTGGCCACTTTAACTAAAGCCCATTTTACACTACATGGGCTTTCCCTGGGCTGGATGGATACAGCTGTCCACCAATTTCAACTGGCCTTGTCTGCACATCATGCAGACCCTAGAACTGTTGCCCCTACCCCCAGCTTCTAAAAGGAACTGTGCATTCCTCCTCCCAGTTTCTAAGGGGGACTGTGCGTTCTGGATTGGCATCACCCCTGCCTCAGGGCTCAATGCTTCTGCATATGTCAGTAGTCCCATGGCCATGTCAATGGCCATACGGGCATATCAGCACTGCCGACTCAAACGTAATGGCCTGATAAAATCTATCTGCCATCTCATGAGCAGGATACATCCTTGCTCAATTTTACCCATAATCCTGGGCAGTGGTTTTCCATGTAACGTCGTACATTGGGGGCACGCATGACACACTGCCCAAGCAGCCTCCGCATTCACAGCCAACCTCCAAAGACGTGTAGCCTTCATTATCATGGGGACTCTAGCACGTAGGAGTTTTCAGTGCAGCCACATGGGTGTGTTCTGAGCACTGTTTGCCCACAGGGTAAGCTTAGTCAACTGATCCACTTCATTCTTACCTGGATGCAAAAGGGAGCAGTGAGCAGTTACATGGTACACTGTCACTTCTTTAGACAACCCCTATCCCCACAGGTCTTCCCACATGGAAGTTCCCCACAGGGGCCAATGGGCTACTGACCAATTCATGTGCCTCTATTCTGGCATCCACAGAGTAAGACCTTTAAATACCACCCAACTGTCAGTACATATCACTAAGGGGCTGGCTTTATGGCCCACTACGAGTCACAGGAATCTCAATTCAGCCCATTGGCTGCTTTGACCAAACCCTAATTCATACCAAATGGTATCGGTTAGAGGGCACACTGCTACAGCATGGCTCTATCAGTATACCATGCCTGCTCTGGCATGGTACCTACCCCAGCTTTGTACGGGGAAACTTCTCTTGTGGGGACTTGCAAGGGGGTTTCTGGATCCAGTGTTCCAGCATACGTTAAGGGACCTAAAACTCGTTGCAATTCTTTACTTAGTGGACTGGAAGCAAATGTACTTCTCTGTTCCAAATAGGCCTTCCACTTGACCAGTGTTGCCACTTTGTGGCCGGGCAATCCAATTCTGCGGCCATCCCTTTATAAGGCAGGTGATGAATATCTTTACCGGGGCTTCCCAGGTTATGGTTTCAGTACTTGTGCAGCAGCGAACACGGCTGCCAATTGCTTTTCTATGAGACTATAGCACTTTACTGCTTGTCTTTATAGCAGATTCCAAATCTGCAAGAGAATCAGAGGTTAGCATTATATCATCAATGTAATGATATACCCGAACAGTATCAGCATGTTGCCACTTTTCTAGATCTTTACCTACTAAAACATGACAAATGGTGGGGCTATGAACACAGCTCATAGGCAATATGGTAAAGTTCACTGTCGACCTTCCCACATGAAAGCAGACGGATCCTGCGCTTCATCAGCAATGGTGATGGAGGAAAAGGCATTTGCCAAGTCCAAAACAAAATGATACGTTCCCAGTGTCAAAGTCAAAGTATCCATTAGGTCAAGAATAGAGGGCACAGCTGCATGTAAAGGAGTAACTACCTTGTTCAGCTCTTGATAGTCAACAGTCATACCCACAGCCCATCGGGCTTGCATACGGGCCACACTGGAGCATTAAACGGACTCCGGGCCTCATGGGGGAATTGTACCTTGACCAGTTCTTTATTAGTTGCCATTTTTTTTTCATGCCCTCCTGGCAAGTGGTACTGTTTTATGGTTACTGTCCTGTGGGGTTCAGGCAACACAACAGGGCGTGTCTCCCCCTGTTGCCACTGGATGATCCTTGACTCCTGACCTTGCCAAGACTAGCTATTATGGCTGCTCCCTCAAGGGGGCAGTAGCATGTTGCACTAGCAGGTTCCTCATACGACTTGTGAACTTTTCTGCATTGGGTCCCTCATCAAGGGCAAAGATAGCACTGCACATGCCTATTTCTTGGACCACTTGTACTAAGTAGGCATAGGATGTCCATTGGCTCACTGCATCTGGTAACTTACCGGGATCCTGCCACACAGAGTGGATTGCAGTCTGCAACCATTCCATCAGGGTATAGTTGGCATTTCCTTGAGCATGGTGCTGGGCATTTAACAATTGCTGTCTCACCAGCAGAAGGCTTGTTAGGGATGCCAGTTTCTCAATTTCTGTTCCAGAACACAAAATGCCATCCACCCCAGCATCTCACAGCTGGAGCAACCACGAAGCTATGGGCTTTCCCAGCTTCTGCCGAGACTGCCATCCCAATTCAACCAGTTCTGCCTGCATATAGGGACATTACATGGTGTGCTGGACAACATAGGGCTGCCCCACGGGGGCCTCCCTTGCCCCGTGTCCTGGTCATGTTTCATCTTCTAATTAACAACCGGGCAGGCTGGTTGGATGATTTCTACAAGTTCTTCCTCACCCGAACTACTGCCGACTGACACATCTCAGCACTCCAGCAGCACATATGACTGCTGCAGTTGCTCATGCAACTGGTCAACTTCCCCCTCCTGTTCAGGCATGTGGCTAGCTTATTTCAATGTCTCTTGCGTGGTATCTCGTAACAGAGACAGGAACACCCTTCCCACGCCCGCGGCAGCAGCGTGGGGCTTCATTCCACCTATAGCCGACTCGGGCCTGCTGCAGGACACTTAGCAGGCTTTGAGGTCATTAGTGAGTGTCACATCTGGACACATACACCACCAAGATAGTCACTCTGCCACCAGCCCACACACATGGCGGGGACCACCCAGGGTCCGTACCCCCTAACGCCTCAACCGGTAGAGCAGTGGGAGAACACGTCAAATCCTGCCAACTACGCCATTTGTGCACTGCGACCACCTCGGGAGCTTGCGAGGGAGGGAGGCAGAAAAAAGACTCTAGGCAGAGAGGGAAGTTTGTCCATATGGGCACAGCCGCAGTCTCTCCAGATGTACAGGAACACTCTGCTGCTCTTTATTTGCAGGGTTATTTATACACTACTGTTATCACTCAAATGTTATACAGAAGAACACAAAATGCAACTGCTTAGAATCATTTCTGCTGTGCCTAGGAAGTATGTGTACTGAGCCAAGAACTTTTTGAACGAATAGCTAATTCAACAGTTGGGCCGCTGCCCGAGTCTTAACCCTCACAGGCTGCTGCCCGAGTCTTAAGCCTTGCAATATGGGGCAAGGGACCTAAGAATGAGTTATAGAACAACATTTACAAACCTTCAGTTTTAGATTAAATGGGTTCAAGTTCCTCCTTTTAGATTAAATGAATTCTTAGAGTAGCTTACACTGACTGTTTCCACTTTCTTGCATTTCCCTCTCTCCATTTTGTCCTTAGCTCAGAACAATTCAGAATGCTAAATGCCAACTGTAAGAGTGGTTTTCTGTTCTTATACTCTCCATTTCTGCAGCATTGAAGATGGTGCTCCTTCATTCTACCCTATCCATCTGTCTTTCCTTGGCCTCTTATTCTAAACTTTATACCCCTCTGCCCAGCCCCTTTCTGTACTATATACATATGTCTTCATTGCACTGTTGAGTGAGTGTGTTTTCACCCTAGATGCTGATCATAACCTTCTACTTTATTTTAAATCCTTCTAGAAAATTTGACCTATATCCATGGACTCAGTAACAGGTAGAGAAAACTCAAAAATATATTTCCAATCTTTACTGTACACCTAATTTCCATTTTTTACTTAACATTCCCAAATGTGACCACAGCCTTTAACAGTCAACCTGCCACAACTCATGAATCCCTACTTGCACACATACTCAAACAAGCATGTTCTCATGATTTCCAATGGTATCATGTTCTAAATTCAGAAAGTGAGAGATACGTTTTTGTAAGCAATCTGCAAGTTACCTTTATTTTCTATGAAATTAATGAATAACCCCTTCTCTGTAATGACAGATCCACTGATTCAGGCCATCTAGTCTTTTAGTTATATTTTCTGTATTATCAAAGGAGTTTTCTAACTCATTTCTTTCATTGTTCTCTGATGCTAGCACATCATGCCTGACTTGATACATAGTCATACAACTTTAGCACCCTGTGGGCCTCTGTAAAATCTGTAAAATGAGGATATTAATAATATTTAACTCACAGGATTGTTTTAATGAAATAATGGTCACGTTGCTTTATAAATGAGAATGATGCAAGGCACAGAAGAAACATTCTAAAATATTTATAAAAATAATAAATATTACTAATATTACAATCAAAGTTACATTTCCAAATGAGAAATTTATCAATTTAATAATTTAAGTAAAACCATTCAATTACTACCAATTGCCTTCCACTACAGTGAAATTGGAGAATATAAGAAGTTTCTAGGGTTATTAAAGATACTATTGTGGTGAAAAATGGAGATTAGAAGCACTTGCTATTGATCCCCCACAACTAATTCAGGCATAATGATTTAGTTCATAATTAATTTTAATGTTAGTTTTATTTGAGTATTTTAAAATTTTGAATGTTTTTAGATGTACAGAAAAATTGCAAAGAAAAGACAGAGAGTTCCCTTATACCCCACACTCAGTTTCCCTTTTTCATAACATCTTATGCCATCATAGTATATTTGTCACAATTAATGAACAAATGCTGGTACATTATTATTTACTGAATTCCATATTTTATTCATTTTTCCATAGTTTTTGCCTCATGTCCTTTTTCTGTTCCAGGATTCCATACAGGATACTACGTTACATTTGCTTGTCATGTCTCCTTAAGGTACTCTTGGCTATGACTTCCTAGTTTTTGAAAACTTTGAGAGTTTTAAGGAATGCCAGTCAGTTATTTTGTAGACTGTCCTGCGATTGGGATTTTGTCGCATGTTTGTCTCATGACTAGACTGGATTTATTGGTTTTTAAGAGAAAGAGGTAAAGTTCTCCTCTCATCACATCATTCTATCAATATGATAACTATTAATGCTAACCTTGATCACCTGTTGACATAGTGTTTGTCAAGTTTCTCCACTGTAGAGCTACTTCCTCCTGCCCCTTTCCATACTATATTCTTTGGAAGAAAGTTGCTATGAACAACTCATTCTTAAGGAGTGGAGAGTTATATTCCAACTCTTTGATAATCGAGTATTTATATAAATTATTTGGATTTTTTCTGCTGGGAAATTTGTCTGTTCTCCCTATTTGCTTATGTATTCAATGATTTATTTACATGAGTATGGCTATATGGATATTAATTATTATATTTTGTTGATAATCTAATACTAATTTAATTATTTTCTTGCACAGTTTGTTCCAGCTTTGGCCATTGGAAACTCTTTCATTGGCTCATATTCCTTTGACATACTCCTATCATTGTATTTTTGTTTGAGGACATCCTTACTTTCTGGGGCTATAAGGTACCCTAGGCTCATCTTCCATGTTTTCTTTCAGACCTACAATCAACCATTTCTCCAAGAATACCTGGTTCCCTTTAGAGGTAAATAGTATTTGAATCCATGATTGAAACACTTTAGCACCCCCATTGTTCCTGGGGTGTCCTTGCTTTAGACCCTTTCAGCAGACAGAGCAAGAAATTATGTGTGTACAAACATGTTTATACACATACCTATAAATAGTCCTATATGTAATGATCTGCATCTCTATTAAGCTAAACATGACTTCATACTGATATCTGTAATTATAATCCACTACCATGTAATTCATTCTAGCTTCCTCCTTTTGCATATCTGAAAGCCCTACTAAGAGAAAATCGACTCCCACATTCTGCCATCCATTTACTTAATTGTTCACCTCCGCCTTATGTAGAACATTTTCAGAATTGTTAACGTGTACATCCATGGAAAGAAATCTATCAACTAAATTACAATGCTTCTTTACCTTTAAATCTTACAGATTCCAATATCCCCAATACTACTTCAGTCAGCATCACTTTCCCCTACCCTCTTCAGTGAAGTGGTTTCATAAGTTCGTAATACATTTATATTTTTTGGAGACCTTCCGTATTCCATCCTGGGATTCCTCAACTACCTAAGTGATTTTTTAAAAATTTGCATATATTAGGTTCACTTCTGTTCTATACATTTTTACAGATTTTGACAAATGCATCGTGTAGTTAGCCACCTTTACAATATCATTCAGAATAGTTTCATTACCCTAAAAAATCTCCTGTGCTTCACCTAGTCAACCAACTAATCTATTTATCTTTTCTATAATCTTGCCTTTTCCAGAATAGCTTATAATTGTAACCATATAATAAGTAGATTTTTCAAACTAGATTCTTTCACTTAACAATATCTATTTAAGATTATCCATGCCCTTGAATGGCTTGATGACTCACTGTTTTTATTAATGTAAAGTATTCCATTTGTTTGGATTTACCATAGCTGTTTATTCATTAAACTATTTAAGGTAAGTTGGCTGCTTCTAGTGTTGGTGACCATGAATAAGCTGCTCTTAACATTCATGTGCAGGTTTTTGTGTAGACAAAAATTTTCTTATCAATTGTGTAAATACCTAGAAGTACAATTGCTGATAATATGGTAAGACTATATTTTGCTTTGTAAGAAACTGATAAACTATCTTCCTAAGTGGTTGTGATGAGAGTACCCATGGCCCAGTGTTCTCACTAGTGCATTAGATATTGTTAGATTTTAGCCATTGTAAATGGTATATAGTGGCATCTCATTGCTTTTATTTATAATTCCATATGGCAAATGGCCTTGAGAATCTTTTCATATGCTTATTTGTCATATGTATATATTCTTTGGTGTTGTGTCTGTTTAGATACTTTATACTTTGTCCATTTTTAATTGGTTTTTCTTATTTTTTAATTTGAAAATTTAGTATGTTGTGAATAGAAGTTCTTTATCATTTTTTTCTACCAGTACATGGCTTAGCTTTTCATTTTTTAACATTGTCTTTATTAAAAAAGATGTTATGAAATTTACTAAAGTTCAACTTATTTTTTCTCTTCTTGATCAAGCTTTTGTGTTACATCTAAAAACTTTACACCAAATGAATAAGTAGATTTTCTCCAATACTTTCTTCCAGAATAGTTTAAGTTTTATATTTTACATTTAGTTGTATGATGCATTTTGAGGTAATTATAAAAGGTGTAAGTTGTGTCTAGTTTCATTTCTTTACATATGGACAACCACTTTACCAGCATGATTTCTTCAAAAGACTATACTTTTTCCATTGAATTACCTTTGAACCTTTGTCAATGATGTTGACTATATATTTTAGACGTTCTATTTTGTGGCTCTCTATCCTGTTCAATTTATTTTTGTGATCACTCTAGTTTTATAGTAAGTCTTCAAACAAATCCATCAACTTTGTTTTTCTTCTTCAGCATTGTTTTATTTTAGGTCTTCAGCCTTTCTATATAAAGGCCAATATATACAAAATATCTTGCTCAGATTTTGTTTGAGATTTCACTGAATCTATTGCTCAAATTGGGAAGAACTGAGACCTTAACATATTAAATCTTCTAATTACTTTGATAATTACAGTTCTTTTGCACTTCAATATGATTTTAGAATCAGCTTAATTTCTACAAAATAAAAGAAAAATCCTGCTTAAGTTTTTACTTGACTTGCATTGAAATTCTAGAATCATTTGCAGAGAATTTTCCTCTAAACAATATTGAGTTTTCAGTCATATCAACATGGTACATATTTCCATTTATTTAGGTCTTCTTCAGTTCTGTCTGTAAGTCTTTTAGATTTCAATGTTCAGTTCTTACACATTATTTTATCAGATTTATGCCTAAGTATTATTTTTAGTACTATTGTAAATGGTGTTGTATTTAAATTTAATTTCTGATAATTGAAGTCAGTATATAGGAACAAGATTGATTTTATATTGTTCTTTTATATTGTAGGTTTATTAAAATTAGTTTTAGTAGCACTTTTAGAGAGTCCATTGAATTTTCTGCATAGTCACATTGTCTGCAAATAAAAAGTTTCATTTCTTTCCTTCAAATCTGGATGCCATTTATTTATTTTCTTAATACCCTTATTTCACTGACTAGGACTTCCAGTGCATATAGAATGTAAAAGTCAGAAAGCCTCCATGGCAAACCTTAAAGAGATTCTTATTTCCTGAAGTTACAGGGCAGACTGCACTGAAATTGGTCTGAATGCACAGCCCTGAGAAGGCTGCTTTTCTAATGGCCTCTACTGCTTTATGATAGTTGGTTGATGGGGCCATGAAAACTGAGATGGGTTATTTTAAATCCCCAGATTCTCCTGATTCTTCCTGATTAAAATAATAATAATAGCAAAATTGTAATTAAAATAATAATAAAAGCATAATCCTCTTTCTTGCTTGAAAACAGCCTTCACCCATCAGCAGATTTTGTGAAGTCCTAAACTGATACACTTACCTTACAAGATGATGTTGTCCACTGCAAGAATTTCCCCCAAATAACTAAATAGACTCCAGATCAATAACTAGAGTCAGTGCTAGCAGAGCACTAGGAAAATGCAATTTCTGCTCCTGGAGAATATAATATACATACCCAAAGAATTTTAAGACCTACTAATATGTCCTAGAAAAGTCAGGGGTAAAATATTTGGAAATGGCTATTCAATACATTGAAAATTTTAATGGAAGCATTCGAGTGCAAAGCACTAAACCATCCTACCTCCGAAGCCAACATATTAAAATAGCACATATAACCCTTCTTTGGTAGAGTGGCAGAATATAGTACCAACTTCAAACACTAAAGAATTAAACAATGAGTTTCTGTTATATACCTATTCAACTCATCTTTATCTCCTTCAATAACAGGATAGATCATGGTAGATTATAATGGATTACCAAATGGTAATCAGAATTTAAGCATACATGTAGCATCTTTACCAGAGCATATTAACATTGTTTTGGGCCCTTTATAAACAGCCATTGATCCAGCAAATTTGTTCTTAATCTCTATTGGTAAAGAAAATGAAAACCACCTTTGTGTACCAAAAGGACACATTCACTGTTTTTCTCCAGTTATATTAATTATCCTGCACTCCTTCAATGTAAAGTCCACAGGTAAACTAATCATCTTGAAGTTCTGGAGAAAATAATTTCTGATCCACTGGTTTGTTGACATGAATTTAAGTGAACCTGGTGACCATAAAGTGGCAATTTCATTGGATACTTGATTAAGACCCATGTATGCCAGAGTGTGAAAAATAAAGCCCCGTAGGTGAAGTTTTATGGGTCAACGAACTAGGCCTGCTAGAACATTATCTCTTTAGTAGAGGAGAATTTGCACCTCTTACATCATAACCTCTAAAAAATAAATATAGTGCTTGGTAGGCCTTACTGAATATTGGAAATAGCATATTAAACACTTAAAATGCTGCTCTGTCCAATTTGTTAAGATGCCAATTTTGAATGGGGCCCGTATAAATAGAAGGCTCTGCAGACGGTTAAAGTTGTGGAGTAAGAAGCCCTGTACTGTGAGCTATTTCACCCATCAGATACAAAAGTGCTTTGAATGTCTCAGTTTATAAGAATAACTTATAAAATCTTTATAAATCCCTGCAAAAGAGAGTTGTAGATACTTAGTACATGTCAGGAGCAAAAGGCTTTTTATTATAGAAAGCAATTCATTCTTTGGGAAACACCACTCAGCTTGGTACTGGTAGGTAGTGAATACCTTTGATTAGCTATTAAGGTACTGTGTGCCTGGAGCTATCTATCAAGAGCTGGTTATTATCAGAGCTATCAATTCAAAAGAACAGGTTAGCTTAGCAACAATCCCTTATATAATGATAGTGTTACACGTGACATTGGGCCTGATAATGTTCAGAGGTACAAGAAAGTTTCCTTAATGTGTGTACCAGGCCCAATCACCTACCTCTGTTGCACCACTACTTGTCAGCTAACATCTATAGATTCATGGATGTTCCATATAAAAAACTGGCAGAAGAGTAAAATTGAGCCAGGTTTACAAAAAGGCTAGCTCCTTATGTGACTGCTGCTACAAATGTTCTACCTCTGCACTTAAAACCATAGTCGGTGTGACTCTGAAGGACAGTGTTGAAGGGAAAACCTCCCAAAAATCTGCAAGTATTGCACTTAGTCATTTACTTTGTATATAGTGTGACTTTTCCTGAAGTCCAGAGATAGTAAGATTTGTGGGCAGTAAAAAATGCCGTGGCTGATTTGCTGGAGAATGTAGGAATGAAGATTGGATACAAAGAGACAGTGATGTTTGGAAAGGTGGTATGTAGATAGACCTATTGAATTGTGAAGAAGTTTGCAAATCTGACTTTAATGTTGCTGCAGAATAACCAATACCAAAGAAGAACTCAAAAAAAAAAAAAAAAACAACAACAACAAAAAAAACCCAGGTAGATTAAAAAAAACTTATCCTGTGGATATCAGCCAATGGCTGTTATTGGTTACTCCAATAGTTGTGTTAAGTTGTATAATAGTCCCATAAACAGAGTAGTCACAGTTGTAGGGATAAAACTTATGCACAGAATTCACTGCATGTTGTCCTTCTCCCTAATGCTGGTTTTGTTGATGCCACTGTTGAGTGTCCATCCTCCCAGGAGCTAAGACAACACTGAACAGTTGATATCATACTATTACTTGAAAATACCAGCCACATGTTGTGTCAGGTTGATTATATCGGAGCACATTCATCCTAGAAGGGACAGGCATCCATCCTTATGGGAACTGACCTCTCTTTCAGAAATCATTTTGCCTTATCTGTCAAAATTACCACTGCCATCATCACTATGGCAATCCTAAAGAATGTCTGGTTTACTGACATGGGATTTCACATAATAGCTTCTAACACCTAAGGATTTAATTTATAACAAAAAGGTGTTACAATGAACAAATGACCAACACATGAAATCATCAAATTTTATACCATTCAGAAGTGGGCAAACTGATACAATGTTGAGAAGATCACTTAAAAGCTCAAATATGATGCCGTCTTAAGGATAATACATTTTCAATATTATGCTATATGCTATTATTTGCAGCTAGGAAACTAAAATTCCCCTATGTCTGGATACCTTAGGTCTTGTAACCAACTGCTTTAAGTAGGATTAGCCACTTATCATTATTTCTAATGATCCAATTAAATAATTTTTGCTTCCCAACCTCACAAAATTAGACTCTGAGAGATTAAAAAGCCTTATTCTGTGGAGATGGGGATACTTCCTGCTCGTTACTCAGTAAGCTTTCCAGTTAATCTGAAGGTTTGACTATTATTTTTGCCTTTTCATGCTTGTGAAATAGCCATTAAAAAAGATGTTGCCTTTCTGGAGTTGTTTACTGATGTATATTATCATCGTGCTGCTACACAGTGGTGGTACAAAAGAGTATCCTGGAAGCCGGGGGATACACAGAGAAATCTCGGTAATTCATGCCCATTGATAACCATTATACAGTGTACAGTGCAACAAGGATAAAACAATTGAGTGTCTCACCTTTTCAGGTTGAAGTTTTAGAGATTCCGACCAAGGAAGAAACTTATATCTACATGAATTCTGTCTTAGTCATCCAAAGAGGTCCTAATGCAAAATACCAGAAATGGGTTGGTCTTTATAAAGGATATTTATTTGGGGTAGAAGTCCACAGTTACCAGGCCATAAAGCGTAAGTTTCTTCCCTCACCGAAGTCCATTGCCACGGGTTGAAGCAAGACAGCTGCCAACGTTTGCCAGGGTTCAGGCTTTTTGGGTTCCTGTCTTTCCGGGGCTGCATTTCTCTCTGGGCTTAGCTCCTCTGTTTCCTCTACAAGGTCAGCTGTAGACTATGAGGCAAATGGCTTGTCTCTATCCCGGGCCTTCTCTCCTTCCTCACGACCAAGCTCTCTTACTTCCTGGGGCTCCAGCTCAAGACTCCAACCTTAAAACTGCTCCAACTCTGTTCTTTGCCCAAGGGGTGGGGCTAGATGCCCGACTGACATGGCCCAGTTAACACCCTAATAATAACTTAATCATGCCCAGATTAGCAGACCAGTTTATAAGCATAATCCAATATCTATTTTTGGAATTCATAATTACATCAAACTGCAAAACTGCTACAAGTGCTAACAAAGATTTAGGAAAATCTAGAACAGATGACAGAGTAAGGAAATGATAAATATCAATAACACGGTATAGCTTAAACTACTAACTGTCTTGTATTAAGTACTTTTCAATGATTACCACCTTTAAGTCCTTGTAATGGACTGGATTTGATGTAAGGAATGTATAGAACTGAATGGAGGAGAGGGTGGACTAAGTTACGGATATTTCATAACCCATTTCATATTTTCATAATCCCCACCTCCCATTTTGGTCCAGTCATTGCTGGTCAACAAGCTGTGCTTAAGTGTAGCCTGATAGCACCTTGCCTCTCTTGCAACAGTTGGCTTTTGAAGTTACTTCTTTTCAAAATTGATTCTAAGTCATTTTTGCTGTGTTATTACCCAATAGTGACCAGTTGAGTTTTGCTTTTGTCTTCAAACTCATTCTTGCTTTTCAGTCTGGATCTATTTTCCAGGTTGTTTCTTTTATACTGACCTCAGCCAAGTCCCTGTTTGGGGCCCAGTGGGAAATCAGTTCTAAGCCACTATGCCTAGATGGTGGTAGGTTTTAATTCACCATTAGACACACCTATAGATATATAATAGTGGGAATGGAAATATCTAAATTGTATCTATAAAACTAGATATAAAGGCACCATTTGAAGAGAACTAGTTTGAAGAGTACAGTTAGTTAGAATATATATTAAATTTTTACATTTAGATCATGTGCTGATCACTGAGATGGCATTAAATATTCAATATGAAATTTCAGTATGCTAGCAACTCTCTTATAGAATATTGAAACAATATCATAGGAGAACCCTTGTCTTCCTACAAACAAATTGTCAAATTGACTTAAGTCCCTATCCCTCTATTTATCCTATATAAGGCTGGATTTCTTAGACCACACATATACCTTCATTAATCTATGACTTTCCTCCACTTGCACTCCTTCATGTACCCTATTTATTCCACAACTCCTGCCAATTTGAATTCTAACTTAATTCTCCACCAAAACTGCTATCTCTCAATTGCTAATAACCAACTGACTGTCTTTTTGCTAAATCCAATAGTCTGCTTAAAATGTCAAATAGTTCCCTTAACAGTTTTGTAAATTTTTTCCTTGTTATAAAAATACCATAATACTTTAGATTAGCCCTAATTCACTGAAAGGTTTCTTTCAATCACATTCAGAGTGTTTTTTTTTTTTTTGTTAGTATTTGCAAGTTATTTTTTTTTTCTTTCATTTTACTTTCAAAATCTCTGTATCATTACATTTAGATTTATATTTTCTTTAAGAAAGATTTAATTAGAAATATTTAGTTAGAAAGATTGCCACTTTTGTTATTTAATTAGAGTAATAAGTCAATTTTCATTGAATGTAAAATGTGACATATTTAGTTTAAAGCTTTTATGCTTTGATTTCTAAAATAAGCCCCCCATTGGTTTTTTTCCACCTTAGCTATTTTTATTTTAATTGATTAATTTTTGTATTAATATATATTCCCTCTAATAGATATTTTATACTCAATTTTTTCTTTGAATTATTACTATAGTATTTAAACATAGTATTGTTATTAAGTCTAATATATGTCACTTTACTATCTTCTAGATAATTCAAGGACTTAAGAATACTTTAAAACAATATAACTCATCAAGTCTCATATACTAAATGCATTTTTATTCTTTGTATTTTATAAAATCCACAAGCCATTGCTGTTATTTTTAATCCAATCAATACTCATTTTATTCCCACATATTTAATCTTTATGCATTTCTGAGTTTCCATTTGGATCAGCCTGCTCATACTGAATTCAGTCAGATTTTGTTTGCTAGAAAATGTATATATTTTATATAATTCTTGAAAGATATTTTTACTAGGCATAGCATTCTTATATTCTTTGAACCTATTAAAATTACTATTCTATTTTCTTCTGGCATCTACAATTACTGTTAATAAATCTGCTGTCAGTCTAATTTCTAGTGCTAAGAAGGCAATAATTTTGCTTGTTTGTTTGTTATCCTCTGGCCATTTTTTAAATTTTCTATTTGATTTGATTTTAATAATTTAAATATAATATATGTAGGAGGTCTTTTCTTTTAGTGTGCTTAGTGATTTTAGTGTTTCTTGAAACTTTTGTCAGTTTGGAAAAATGTTTAGCCATTATTTCTTCAAATATTTTTTCTTGTATTCCTTTCCCTGATCTCCAATTATACATATGTTTGACTGTTACATAATGTCTCTAATATCTTTCCTGTTTTTTTTTTTTTTTTTGCATTTTACATCTTTTGTCTTTCTGTGCTGCTTTCCATTCTTTTGCTTCATGAGATTATTTTATTTTTTCAAGTTGTGTTAAATCTACTGCAACAAGAATCTGTTGTATCCTTTAATATATTTTGTTTAGTTTGGTTAGTTCTTTTTATAGTTTCTAGTTTTCTGATAATTTTCAATATTATGTATTGTCTGTTGGAACATATTAAGCATAGTTATACTAATATCACTTTTTTCTCCTACTTTAATTATGGGGAACATCTATGAAAATATTTCTATTTTTAGTTGTTCCTTTTGTTTTCTAATATTTTAGAAGGCCTGGTTATTTGTAACTATGTGCCAGATATGGTATGGGGAAAAATAGAGTGATGATTTCAGGCCTTGGAAAGTAGATTCATTCAAAGAGAATTTATATTTATTAATAGCAGGAGCCTAAGGGAAATAGCAGTCTACATCATCTTAATCTGTTATGATGATTTAGATAATTAAAGTTTAGTTTTATTTCCTTTAGAGCTGAAACAATCTCTACTTCATATTACCACAGGATTTCACTTTTCAGGATCACATCCAAAAAGAGGTAGGGGAGACACTAAACTCAACATACTTGGTGGAATCTGAGCTCTAAATTTTATTTCCTTCATTCCAAATGGTACTTAAGAGATCTGCCAGGTTTCTCAGCCAATTTACAAAGGGGTGGATTTCTCTAGGAAAAATATTTCCCCAAATAATGGTCTCATTTAATTTCATGTAAATATTTATTTTTACCCAGTATCTTGCCCTTGTTGTTTCTCAATGCCTTATTTACTTTATAATGCCTATGAACATTTAAAAAAATTAATCAAATGTCCTCACTGATGTCTGCTAGCTGGTTAGTTTAAGTGAGCTAAGCTTCTGCTCTTGGAAATAAGTTGAATATTTTAAGATTTATTGTTTTAAAAAGTGCCTTCAAATAAGATATATTTAGTTGGAAACAGATAAAATTCAAAGACATAAAAAGGATCATAAGCACATTCATGTATTCATGTGATCCAAGATAAGGTCAGCAGTTCAGAGTCCTGTTAGCACATAGATTCTTTCCCTAGTTTCATTGCACTAGGTTGTCTCATTAAAAACAAAACAAAAACACTTTATATTTTTGGAATGTGGAAACATATATTATAGATATATAAATATGAATTAACTCACCTCCTGGGATTTAAGATGGGTAGCACATGGAGATACTGATACTATAAAAATTTCAGGATTCAGGGAATAAAAGGAGAAATATTTCCT
Source organism: Tolypeutes matacus (assembly GCA_026826555.1). Classification (NCBI taxonomy): domain Eukaryota; kingdom Metazoa; phylum Chordata; class Mammalia; order Cingulata; family Chlamyphoridae; genus Tolypeutes; species Tolypeutes matacus. Next base: position 2,023,253 of record JAKSZT010054489.1, read on the forward strand.
TCTAATGACTTTTTTATGCTTTCTTTTTTCCACTTAGTTGATTCACATTTATGAACAAGCTATACATTAATTTTTGACTCTCTTGATGCACTGGCCTGTAATTTTTTAAAATCTCCATTGTTTTGCTAAAGATGCCCTTTCTGTTTTGCATGGTCTTTTCCTTTACTTACATTTCATCTGGCTAATGCCTATTCATTTTTTTAAAGTGAGATCAGTAAGAACAAGGATTAATAAAATAGTATGTTGGGTTCCATTACACTAAATCTGGAATCTTTATGCATGTAGGGAGTCATAAAGGCAAAATTATGAATGTGCATTTTTCTTTAAGTTAATTTCTTCCTGAGCTATTTGATCAATAATCATTTCTTACAAAACTGAAGGGAAAAGACATGTCTGAGTTAGTCATTTGTTCTTCTAAAGCTTTAGTTAGTGATTTGTCCAAATAAGCAATTACATAAAATAAAATAAAACTAAACAACAAATTTTCAACCTAAAGTTCAGATAAAAGGTAAATAGTCAACATGATGGGTAAGACCTATTTCACATTTAAACTTCAATGTTTCAAAGAGTACAGGGGGAGAGCCTGGCTTAACTAAAACACGATTTTAAAAAACATTCACCAGTAGTTATAAAATGCAACAATTATATTTCTAACAAGAATGACATGTATATGATCAGGTGAAGTTTTTATAAAGGCAGCTTGTGTTTGGGAATATAACATTTTGGGTGATTAAAAGACATTTTTCCTCTTTAGGTGAAACCTGCATAAAGCTTTAAAGATGACCAACAATCACTCTGCAGGTGTTTTCTGAGTACCTACTGCCAGCTTTTCATTATCTGTCCACCAATAAGAAACCATAATTAAGTCCATAGGATCTAACTTTTTAACCAAAGTCAGATTCCACTGTGCCTAAGGGTAGAGTTGATTCAAATTTGAACTCCATTTATATTGCTTTGGATCACTGCATAAGCATCTTGGGATCAGAGTGAATGTCTGATGAGGTGTAACTGCAGAGATGAAAATTGTTGAACATTTTGAATTTGGCAGTTGCTGAAAGATTCTTGAAAGTTCACATGGAGATGCTCTGGCAGTGTCTTGTAATCTTCAGTGCTGCTGTATTTCTTAAAGCTCTCTTAGGCCTGTTCCCACATTTCCTGGGTCACACTTCCAGGACACTGGGACCCAATGTGAAGCAGGGTGAGGCAGAACTCAAGCATAACTGGGAAGGGCCAGGTCTTAATACTCTCAGGAAACTTAGCCACTCTCTAATTTGCCTAAGTCTTTTGGTTAATACAGGCAGAGAAACTGGTTCATTTTTTTTCTTCTTTACACTGGCTCTGAAGACTAGAAAGGGACTTTTCTGCTTCTTGTTCAGGTTCATTCTTATCAGGACCATTCACCACGGATTTACAGAGTTGACTACTCCGGTGCCGGCAGATCATTTCTGTTAAGGTATCCTGGATTTCAGCAATGGTTCTCTGTGAGTTCTGGAGACTGGCATGTCTTTCTGAAAAGAGCTTATTACATGCATTCAGCATTTGCTCACTTTCTTCTGCAAGTCTCAAGTCTGCAATTCCACTTGGCTCTGGCTGAGAAGAAGCTTCTGGGTCAGATGCTTTAGGGCTGGCATCATCCAAATGTTGGCTTTGGTCAACAGAGGTCTTCCTTCTGTGACCAACCCTCACCCAACACTGGATTCATTGCAAGACCTAGGGAGGCCCACCAAAATTCATACATACGTCCATAAATAAAAAAGGCCTCATACTTTGAGAGCTGACATGCCAGGGGACTGATGGTCACCCAGTTTGCTCCTAAGTGGTCACAGCCCACAGAAAGAAAGGTTGAGAAGACTTCCTGTATGATGGTGAAGTTGCCAGCATTGTAGCTCTGGACACAGACTGAAGTGATGCTTCACAACTTCATCCCAGATAGCCACTACTTGGCTAAGCACCACCAATATCAAGTCATGGCAGATGTGAAGCAGGAGCTGTTTGGAGGGAGTGTTATTTGTAGCAGAAGGGTACTTGATGCTGAAATGCTGCCTGAAGCTGCAGTGGGGTATTAAGATTAATGACACTCATCCACACTGCAGTCATCCTTTTCATGAAGGGCCCTTTGGTGCCTGTGGTTCAAGATTGGTAAGAAGAGGAGGGGCTTCTGCACTCTGAAAGCTGTCTTTCCTTCAGATGCTTGGACAGTAGCTCAGGAAGGCAAAACACCAGTCTCTGATTCTTTAGCCTTTAATTGAGCTGCAGATCTCCTGGGCTCCCATCCAAATCCTGGCCAGAAGCAGCTCTTGTGTATACCAGAGAGCCAGCGAAATAGAAAACTCCTTTCCTACAATTGCAGTCACCTTGGCAGCCATTCTAAGTGAAACTTTGCCCTTTTTTGACCAAAACTTTGGCTGCATCATAAATGGAAGTGGCCCCTAAATAACATTTGGCTGCCATGGCAGAATGGCCATCTTTTTCTAGGATGGCTCCCCACCTGAGGTGCAGGTCCTTTATAATTGGGTCACCTGGGCATAGCCCAGCCTTGGCAACTGCAACAGCTTCCCTGTAGAAATCGTTTGACTTGAGCAGCTCACAGCTTCATATACATTGTGGATGGAAAGCAGGTGAGAGGCAGCCTTGACATGCTGATCCTTAAAACACAACTGTTTGGCAAAAGCTTCCGTGGCCCACAGCCACACACGGTAGCCAGCTACTGGTGCCATAGCCAGGAGGTTGTCTGTCAGTTACCTTTTTCTGCTGCAGTCTCAAGAACACCTTTGAAATCTCCTTTCCAAAGCATGAGCTGGTGAAATTTTCCAAGTAAACTTTTTCTTCATCCTTAATCATTCTGTGCAGGTTAAACCTGTCTGTGAAAAGCCTCAGGTGAAATCTTTCCTCCAGATCAGACACATCCTCTTAACTCTTTGGAATGTTTTGCAGTTGCTAGTACCAAACAGTCCTGATGAAGTTCCTCTTCGGACCTGTGGTCCAGGTTTTACTTGGCAGCAGCATGGATAAAGCTTTTCTCTTCTTGATTAAGGATTCTGGCTTCTTTTTAGGAGGCTTCTTTTTTAGTAAAGTGATTTTGATATTAACAGTGACTTTTGACTTTTCACGACCTAAGGAAACTGGAAGGTAGATAACTGGTTTTCAGAAACCACTGCAGCGAGGTTGCAGAGCGACTCTGGTCCCTGTGCTTCCTCTTCACTCTCCTGGTCTGAAACACCAATTTCAACGGGTCCTGATTTCTCCTTTATGCTCTCATCTTCCTTCCCATCAAATTATTCCTGCTTTATAGATAGTCTTAAGGTGGGCGTTTTCTTCTTTTTGAGTTTTGGCTTGAGGTGAGAGAGCCTTTTTTTCTCTAATTCAATACTTCTCTTGCCTTGAGGGGGCCGGGAATGATCTTGCATAGAGGCGAGCCTGTTGTACACACAGAAGTCGTCTGTCCCTGAGTAGATGCAGGCTGGATCCAACGGGCACGACACCACAAAAAGAAGTTGACCTCGATGTCCACAGAAACTGTATAGAGGCTTTTCCCGGGAGTATCCCATACCTGGACTGTACCATCATAGGAAGCAGATACCAGCCTTTCATCATGGCTACAAGCCAGACTAGTAATCTTGACTGTGTGTCCTGAGAGGATCAGGTAAGGTTCTGTAATGGTCACTGGAGGTTCAGGATTGCTCTCTATGATAGTCTTCAGATTGTGCACATAAATGATAGCACTGTTGAACCCAGAGGCCATTAGATAGCTCAGCTCTGGAATGCTGCCATATTCATGATGCCAGATAATGATATTTCACAAGCTTGTGATGCTGTTGGATGGTGCAGATCAGTTTCAAATTGGGAACCTGAAATATTTCTATTGATTCATCTTCATTGCCAAGAGCCATGATTCTGCCATCTGCTTTCCAACTTATCTCTCTGTGTATTAGCAATTTGTGTTTGATTGAATTGGTGTCCCTGATGAGCTTGCTGATGTCAAAGGCCTCTCCACTAAGCTTTCACGGGTTATGCTGTAAAACATCCCCTTCACAGCTGCAAAAAGTAAGGGAAGTTCTGTTTCCTTCTTCTCCCAGTGATATCTGGGGTACTGGTGGTCCCCAGGATAAAGTGTATGCAGTCTTCTTATGATATGTGCTAGAAATCTGTATAGGTTTGTTGGAATAGACAGCACACAATCCCACTTTTCCATCATCATTTCTAAAGCCCAAGCAACCTTCCTTGTTTGGGTGCCAGCATAGCGCTGTAAGTTTGGGCTTGACACCTTGCCAAAAATTTTTCACATCATAGTTTTTCTTTATGAAGAGTATATTCCATACATGAATCATGCTATCCCTGACACCTTTGGCCAAACAGCCTATGTCCACAGGAGTGAAAGCTAGACTGTAGGCAAACCTACCAAGGGAAGGCAGGGTCTAGGAGCACTCCAAGGTGGCCATGTCGCAACATTTTACATCTCTATCCATTGATATAGAAAGCAGTAGCTGTTTTTCTTCCTCAGTTTGTAAAGGACATAAAGTTCTAAAGAGGGTATATTCCATCTCCAAGACTGGGTGAGATCCCATGTTAGCAGTTCTCCTTCAAAACATCTGGATACCAGCTGTGTTGGCTGATCACTAGTCCCATGGAGTGTCAACCAAAGGCCCTCTGTAGCGTTCAGCCCATACTCTCCTCTTCTCTTCAGAAAGGGCAATTTCATAATCATCACCCCTTGGCCTCTAGAGCCGCTCCAGATTCAGATGGGCTGATCTTTGCTTCTAGTGGCTAAGTGGCAGGTTTTGTTAACTGGAGTTTGTGTTATAATTTTCCCATTGAGAATTTCAGGTTCTTCTGAATTTTCCTCTTGATTTATGGATCAACAGTCTTCACCAGGCAGGGTTCGCCAAACTATGGCGTGGATTTCATCATGGTGGCCTCGAAGTCTGTGAATTCAACTTACTTACTGATACCAATTACAACCACTATGCCATCCTTGTAGCCAATGGCTACTAAATCTTCATGACGAAGTAAACAAGTAAGACAGAAGATTGTCCTGGGTCTATAAAGAGGTGCTGGCTGTCATTTCTGTTAAGCCGGTAACAGAAAACTACACTTTCATCCTCAGATACTATTAAGCCCTTTAGTGGAGGAGACCAATGCAATGCTGATATCGTATGCTAATGGCGTGCAGGTTCTGTCACCAGCTCCCCTATTATTCGAAACGAGGGCGTCCCAGGGCTGGTGCCCGGGCCCACGCGGACCAGGAAGATGTAGGTCCGCCAAGCGAAGCCAAAAAGGCTCCCGGGCACAGCGTCACTGCATCGAATTCAGTCAATTAGAGGAGCGCGGCAGAGCCCACCGCAACTGCCCCATGACTACAGGCGGCGGGGGCTGAGAGAGCAGCAGCCACAGCACAGTCCTCAGCCCCCTGCCTAGGCATTTTTAATGCTCAGCTCTGGTATTACCTCCTCCAGGGTAACTTTTCTTATGCCCCTAGCTAAAACCACCACCACCAACTCCAGTACTTATTCCTATCCTGGAAGTGAAACTGTGGATTTATAATAATTCAGTTATATCTGTTCATTTTATTTGAGAGCAGGAACTATATTTTATTCATAGAAATAACATGTTCCTGAATGAACAATGGATGAATTAATAAACAAATGTTGAATTACAATATTGTAGAAGCTAAGAGAAAATATTCAAAAAGGAAGGTGTTTCAGGAAATAACGGTGTTAAATGCTAAGGAATTTGTGCAGTTGATAAATCAGCTGTCCTTTGGAATTGAGGAGATCAATGACATGTCAGAGTATCTCTGATTGTCTTACTGCAAGAATAAATGCAAAGTGAATAATTGAAAGTTGTGCGGATAGGCTACTTTTTTGAGAAAACTCGTTGTGAACCTAAGTCAGCATTTATGTTCATTCTATTAAGTCCATGAAGGAGGCACAAGGTTAGTTGATGTTTAAGATTCTTCATCAAGAGAGAAGAGAAATGGAAAGAAGAGGACATTGAACTAAAGTTTTGGTCACTTTATTATCATGTCTAGAAATGATACAAAAAAAGCATAACTAATTTTGACAACTGCCTTCATTGATTATAATTATGATTATGACTATTTAGGTCCACCCCAAAGAGGATACAATGTCTACATAGAGGAAATGAGGGATAGAAGAAGAGCAAGAGAAAACAGGTCAATTAACAGAATTCAGTGACTGAAAGTAGGGATGATATCAGAAAACAAAATACTCTCAAGCCCCTATGAGTTCATTATGGATTTTATATAAAGGTGGCTGTATATTAATTTGACAAAAATATATCTTATTTGTTTATTTCTATAGTTACAATTGATATTGAAAAATTCAGTTGACAAAAATAATAGATAGAAAATAATTGTTCTGTATAGATATATTCAATTCACTTTGTAATTTTTCTTCTTCCATGTGGCTTGATTTTTATTTTCTATTACTTTACTATTGCATCTTAGAACTACATACTTTGGGGCCAAAAATAACATATTGCTATCTTTCTAGAATTTCCTACACAATAGTAGAGAATAGTAACAAGAATTTGTGCTTGCAAAACACTTGAAAAGAAAAAAAGAATCTTCATTTAGCTCTTTTATTTTAAATGTACTGTAAGCAAAATTTGTTTGGCATTATATAGACAGTGAATATGGTAATTTGATTAAAGTGTGTACTTTTCTAGTGGCTGTACTTTTGTTGTTTAGAATGTGAATTGCTCTTTTGGGTTACTTTGTCTGTATTTATATAAGAAGGATACATTTATTTCCTCTGTACAGGAGCACATTTGTCTCTTACTAAGTACTAATTTCAATCCCTCATGCATAATATTCAGTTGCTTAAATATCTTATTCACCTTTGTGAGCCCTTCACTAACTAGCAGAGTCTGGTACATATTTGGAAATTTTAAAATGCTTATTTAAATGAGGCAAAAGTCCAAAAAAGAGTGAACACCCTTTTAATTATAGTCATTGTCTATATAAATCAGAACAATTATTATTTATTTTAAAATTTTCTTCATAGAAAATTGACATTTTAGTATTTGTTTTTCAATGCATTAAATAATTTTCCCAGAAAATCCTTTTTATCTCTGCACTAAACTTGTAATTTGACTCTTAGTATGTTGTGTTTACATCTGATTCTCCAAGAAAAATTCAAGAAAAGGCAATCATTAAGTTCCCACACCATCACAAACACCCACATTTTTTTTCCAAATGCAGCCATTTTGTAGAGTTAAGAAAATGGCCTATTTCAGCCTTAGAATTTCACACATAACTGCTTTTCTTACTGAGTTGTTGATCTAGTTGGTTTAGATTATCTACTCTAAAAATATTATTCTTGCATACATTTAGCTATTCATTATAATTAGTGTTTGTATGGAGAACACACTGTTAAAACATGTATGTGGTATATATTTATAGTCAAATACATATTTAATCAGAAATACTTTTTCGCCCACCTCTCCTAATTACAAGTATTGTGTTTGGTGCTATTTTAGTTAAATTTGTCAATTAAAAAATTATTTGTAATTAGATTTAATAATAGTCAAATATATGTATTTTTGTACAGCAATTTTCATGAAAATGAAAAATATTTACCAGAAAAGTGTTTATCCTAAAATAGCTCAAATATAGGGAAATAAATTACAACCTCATATTCAATTTCACCTGACTTCAATATCTACCTTCTTTTATTTTGAATTCAACTGCGGTTTGTATTATTATTTGAATCCCTTGTGTTCAATATACAGCTAATACTAAGCACTTTTTATATACAGAGTGAACTTTGATTAATAAAAAGTTTAAATAAGAACAATCAATGCAAATATTAATATGAACTAGAAAACTAACATAAATTAATATATAATCTACTCTACATTCTGAGATATAAGGTGACTTCAAGACTTCCATGTATTTCCTGTATATGATTAATGCCAATCAAAAATTATTAGTTCGGATTTCTGAATGATAATGGAGTTTTAAGTGTTATGTAACAACCACTAAGCTGAACAAACCATGCTCTAGAATCTATTTTCCCCAAAAAAGTTATATATTGATTTGATAACTTTTGATTTTATTAAAAATAATACTGCTTATATGATTTTGAAAACATAACATATTGTGTACAGTTTAAAATACATAAATCATATAAAATTTTGTTAACAAACTCCAGGTATAGACTTTTCTAATGAACTTCCTATTCCTTTATGCTTTTATTTAATATCTTTTACCTCCATCATCTTTCTATCTAATTCTGTTAAACAACTTTATTTAGGAACCCTAAATCTTATATTGAAAGGAGAGCTAACCCAAAATGTTGGGAGGAAATTCTCAATGGATTACTTCTGTTCCTACATGACTTCAGTCTTCTGTTTTGAAGAGCAAAAATGCCTTGAAAGTTAAAGATTGCATATCTCTTTTGGAGATATTCCAGAAATCTAAAGATAAATCTCTCTGCTTCTCTTCCTCACACACAATTGATGACATTCTAGGGTCTTTACCATACAGAAACCTTCCACTGCTTCCCTGTAGATTATTTGCTTGCATTCCAGCGAGTGATCTAGCTCTGAAGGGTGTGGTAAAGAAATGTTTCAGCAGCCCCATAACAACTCAGATTCTCCTGACTTGTGTTGCACCCCATTGTTTGTGCAGGTAAACATGTGGCCTTCTTCGTGATGCCCCAGGCCATAGGAGTGTGGGAACCAACTCAAGTTAAAGTAATCTGACTGGGTCTTCCATTGTGCCATTAGTATATGTATATTAAACTGTGGAAGACTAATTTTTTAGCTTTCAAGTAAGGTAGGCTTGCAGGTGCTTCACAGTTTCTGATATAACATAGTGTGTAAACTTTTCCTAATATTAAAGATATATCATATCCCTTTAAAAACTGAATTAATAACAAAAATGAAGGCTGATTGGAAAAACCATGCTTAAAGAGTTTTATATACATAATCTATAAGATATTCATTATAATTTCTTGGTTTGATTCCAAGGCTTCCATGAGTTGGCCTTAATTTTACACTTCTAGCCTTATTTTCTGTTTTTGTTCAACATAAACTGTAAGTTATGGTCAGGATAAGCTACTCATTTTTGCTTAAAGAGGCCATAAAAAGTTTATATTGCTTGGTCTTATATCTGTCTGTCTTCCTGGAATTCTGACTTTCTTGCCCTCTCTTAATTTAAATAGCACATCATTAAACTCAGTTTAAGAATGGGCTAATCTGTCATATACCATTCTGAGAGAAATGTTTAAAGATAAAGAGTTTCCATGTGCCCTGGAAAGGAACCCAACTTCAGAGGTAGAAGCATCAGGCTTTCCTCTCTTGCAGCCATTCCATATGCAGATTATTTACCTGCAGAGACCACATCACCTGGTTATGGTACTGGACTTGATATTCTGTGGGCAACTTCTGAGCTCAGATGGGAGGATGTCAAGATAATTTAGTACAGATTCCCAGAACAGACTCTAACCCTGCTAAAAAAAAAAAAAAAAAATTGAGTGTAGTTCCTTAAGTCAAAGCCCACTGATGTCAAATTCTGCTTCAACTACTTTCCAACCATACATGCCACAGATTATTCATCTCTGAAAATGATAACAAGGGACATTATCTCACAACTTCTCAAGGAAATGAAATGCAGTAATCTATGCAAACTCCTTTGCATAGTCCCTTGCTGACAGTAATAACCACAGAGCTTACTCTGAAAGAGTGCTTAGGTCCTAGCACTATTCAAAGTGCTGAACATGTATTAGCTCATTAAAATGGTAACTTCTGAAAAATCATCGAAATTAATATTTTCACAGCTGGATGTCATATTTCATTCTGTAGTTACACAGCACTCATTTTCTGAAATGTAAATGGATGCCTATAGATGCATATGCTAAGTTCTGTTATCAATTACCTCACTAAAGATGCATGAGATAAAGGCTCTAAATTATCAGTTTTATACTGCACTGAGCTTCTTACAGTTTGGGCCACATAGTGGAGCTCCATTTATATTAGAACAATTTCTATCTTAATTAATTGTTCTGAAACAAAACGTAATGCATGGGGATCATGATCACGTTAGTGACTTAGCCCTAGGCTAACAGTCTAATTAACCCATTAACAGTGGGGAAATTTATTAACCCACAATGAATGCTCCACAGCTTAACCTGTTTAATATACTTTAACATGTGAGTCACAACTCCTCATTGATACAGGTGTTTGTTAGCAATAGATAGGGAACTTGGTGATTGTCCCACTTCCAGCCCCTATTGGAATCATCCCTGCCCTTTAGAGAGATATCTAGACTTCTCTTCCTTGTGATCTTTATCCTGGATTCCTTGATACATTAATGAACACTTATTCTAGGACAGTCAGTCTATAGTCTGACAAGTGTGATTTGAGTTATATTGGCACAAAAATAGTATCGGGAGTCTCACTCTTTTATTAGCTATATCTAAGCAGTCACAAAATAGTTTATTTTATCTTTTATATGTGTCTCATACCCTGTGTCTTTTTCATCTCTGCTATAATCCAAATCTAAGTCACTTTTATATTACTTATTCAATTATTAAACAATTATTTATTGAGTACCTATTATGCACCAGATATTGTCAATAGGCCAAAGTCCCTGACTGTAAAGAGCACATATTCACCTAGGATAAAAAATATAATATACAAGTAAACAAATTATTAAATCTGATAGTCATATATTGTTCAAAGTTCTCTATTGGAAATAAACAGAATGATATAATCATAGACTAGATATGGCAGAGAGCTACATATGCTCAGAAGATGAAAGAGAAGAGCTCAGGAAAATTCATTGCATACAAAGGTAAAAACATGACTGCAGTTGGGGAATGGTTTGAAGAGGTCAAGGAACAGAAAGGAATCAAGCATAGATGAATATAGGGGATTCCCATATATCCAATGCCCTCCCCCTTTCCCCCTTTCCCTTATTAATAACATTTTACATATGGATGGTACATTTGTTACAATTGATATACAAATATTGAAGCATTGTTACTGACCATGGCTAATGGTTTACATTATGATTTACATTTTGGACTGTAAACTTTTATAAATTTTGACGAAATTTAAAATGGCCTGTATCCATTATTGTGAGACCATGCAGAACAATTCCAATGCCCTAAAAATGCCTCATGTTCCATCTATTCTATTCCCCCCTCCCTCCCCTCAGGACCTCTGGTAACTACTAAGTTTCACTTTTTGAAGAATAAGATTCATGGTGACTTGCAATAATATTGAGGGCTTGACATATTGGTCTGTTTTCTTTTATTAGGCACTGCCTATGTTCTCGGGAGCCTCTTGCCCCTCTATTTGAGAACATAACAGGACTCCCCAGGATGGCAACCTAAAGCTTCTTTGAAGATTAAAAAAAAAAAAAAAGAAAAAAGAAACTGGGGGAATATACAGAAGAAAATCTCACTGTACATACGAGACCACAGATCTTACAGGTATGAAAGATATATTGTCTAAATAAGTGTTTTTATTGTTTAAAAAATGTTTGTTTTATTTTTTAAAAATCTGTTTGTATTTTATATGTTATTTTTAAAACTAGTATTATTACTTCATTTTCTTATTATTTTTATTTGGATATTTTCTTGGCTTCATGTTTGGAGAGATTTTGGATCACTGAAGGGTCGCAACTATAGCAGGGGAGGAACATTGGTGTGAGGTGTCAGTAATGGAGGGAATGCATAAGAAGGGTTAATCTGGGACATGTCTCAAAGGCATATGAATGTGTTCAAGTGTTCATGGGGCATTGTCACGGTGGATGGAGATCCACACAATAACCGCAAGAATATCGAATTTCCATTCTGGGGAGCTCTGCAGCATTCTCTAATGGGGCAGTAAGAATTCCCAGAGTACAGCGCGGTGCCTAGTGAAGGAGATGGACCGCTGTGCTGGGCCCTTAACATTGATGATTGTATTTATGAACCTTTTCTTTTGAAATTGAAACTTAGCCCAGTATTATATGTTGCCTAAGAGTAACCTCCTGAGGGTCTCCTTGTTGCTCAAATGTGTCCTCTTTTTTAGCCAAACTCAGAATATAAATGCACTACCTCCCTCCCACCCCTGAGTGGGACATGACTGCCGGGGATGAGCCTCCCTGGCACTGAGGGATAATTACCAAGCACCAACTAGCAATATACCTGGAAAAAGAACTTGACCATAAGGGGGAAATGGCAAGTACAAATGAGTTCTTATAGCTAAGAGATTTCAATGTGAGTTGAGAGGTCATTCCAGAGGTTACACTTATGCACATCTCAGCAGGATCTCATTGACTGCCACTGTAAATATTGCCTCAAATAGCAGAGCTCCTGAGGGTTCTATAGATATCCAGACACTATAGGCAGGGCTGGCAGCTCAGGAGTTTGGCATCCTGCCAGTGGGCCTTACCTTGGAACCTATGCTCCCTGGTGTGAGAGTTGGTCTCATTTGTGGTTTCCCTACACATGGCTCTTTTGCCCCTTCTATTTAAACCTATAGCTAATACTATACTTGATATGTGTATATCCAAGACACTTAAATCTCTCGTCTGTCCATGTGCCAGGTAGGCCCTGAATCTCAGCAGAGTTGCAATACCTACTCTCCAGTTCATTGGACTCACCCAGGACAACAAACAAGGTGATGATGATAGACAATGCCCATCCCAAGGAACAGAGAGAGTTCCATCCATCTGCCCCATGGGATCTCAGCCTCCTCTCAATTAGAGGTGGAGTGGGCATCACCATCCCAAAATCCTCAAGATTGGGAATGAACAATGGACTAAAGCAGACTTACTATTATTCTACTATAGACTTATTGTTATTCTACCAATGGAAGAACTTTTATCATTGATGTGGAGTCAGTGGCCACTGGAGGTTCTAAGGATAGGGAGAGGGAAAAATAGGTGTAATATGGGGACATTTTCAGGACATTGGAATTGTCCTCCATGATGTTGCAGTGATGGATATAGGCCACTATATACTTTGTCATAACTTACAAAATTACATGGGACAGAGTATAAACAATAATGTAAACTATAATCCACACTTAATGATAATGCTTCAATATGTTTTCATCAATTGTAACAAATGCACCAAACTAATGAAGGATGTTGTTAATGTGGGAAAGTGACAGAGGGGGAGGGAGTGGGACATATGGGAATCCCCTATATTTTTTGTGTAACATTTATGTAAAAAAAGTTTCTTTAAGATAAATAAATAATTTAAAAAATAGTAGATGGTGTAAAATACGAGGGAGAGAGAGATAGAGTGATGTAAAATGAATTGGAAGAGGCTGGCAAGGCCTAGTTCTTATAGTAGGGATTATTCATTTAGGTGTCTCCTGGGGCTAGGTAGGAAACTAAGTGTGTGAAGCTTCCAGGTCGAAGACAAAAGAAAGGAATGGAGGTTATTCTTTTAAACTGGGAGTCCATGCTCTGTCTAAATTAGACATTTAAATGAAATGACAACCAATATCCTAGACTGACAGAAAGAATCCATTCCCCTTCCTCCACACCTGTGCACAAATACATACAAAAAAAAAAAATAGAAGGAAGGAAAGAAGGGAGGGAGGGACAGAGGGAAGGAGGGAAGAAGGAAGGCAGGGAGGCAGGGAGGCAGGGAAGAAAGGCAGGAAGGAAGGCAGGAAGGGGGGAAGGAAGGAGGGAAGGAGGGAGGGAGGAGAAACCAAAAGCATCTTCATGCTAAATCATCCAGTCTCTTCTGGAACGTTGGATTTTGCAATTCCTAATGCAAGCCCCTGTTAACTACTGTATATAGTTTGGTTTTATTCTAAATTCCATAGGCTTCTTTACGAAAATTTGTAGGGGTGTTATAGGCCCCCAAATCCTCTTTATAACACCCCTTATTTTGATAATTTTCTGCAAAGATATAAATGTCCTTCGATTTCTGTCAGGCTAGTTAGTGTTTCTGGAGCTAAAAGTTCTCACTAATTATTTCACTAGACTCCTAACAGGGTTCTCACATCCATTCTTGCTTTCCTCCAAATCAGAAGAATCTCCAAATTATTGTCATTCATTTTTTTCCTAAGAATTATTCATTGAGGGTTTTCTCTTTCCCAAAATCTGAAACTGGCATTGGTTATACAGGTATATGAGATGGCAAAAGTCTTTAACCCCCACGAAATTTACAGTCTATAGAAGGTAACATGTAATAACTATATGATTATATATATATATGTATATATATGTGTGTGTATATATATATATGTGTGTGTGTATGAAATTATTGCCAAGTATAATAAAGCTTGACATTCTGATAAGTGTTACCAAAAAGTAATATATGAGTGTTTCACTGCAATCACTTTCTCAGAGCTCTCAGATCACATAGTCTTCAATACTAAGGAATTTACTTAGATCTGCGTTACATGTCTTTTTCTACTTTGCAGCCCTCCTATTTTACCACTTCCAAGCTTACTTTATATGTTTGAACCACAGCCAATTGTGATGATTTTTAAAATTTTGAACAGGATGTGATTACATCCCTCTCCTACCCCCACCCCACCCCTCACAGACACAAACACATGAACAACATGCATAGGTATTTAGGGGTTTATTTGGTAGTGAAAATTTACTAATCCTCCAAGTCTCTACTTAAATATTACTTTCCTCTTGTAATCTTTTCTTGGCTTTCCAGAGGAGAATAAATCCTCCATTTTAAATACATTTGGAACTTTGCATCTCTTCTTTACGGTACTTACACGGGGATTATTTGAAACTATACTGCCTGCTTTGTGATTGAAGTGACAGTAATTCCGATATCTAAAATGATCCCTAGCATATGACAGGAATTAAAAATGAATAAAAGAAAATATAATTATTCTGGCCAAAAAGGATATGCCCAAATAGTTTTCAGTACCAGAAATTCACTGATGATATACAGACATGGTCAGGTAGTACCAGTAATAGAAACTAAAACAGGGTTTCTTAACCTTTTTTGTTCCACGGACCCCTTTACCAGTCAGGTGAAAACCACGGACTCCTTACTAAGTCCACACTATACTGTGTATTATTTAATAAATATTTCACACCCGCATCAACATGTACCCACAAGAATAATGTTTATATTTATTTATTTATTTCAATTCAAGCTCACGGACTCCTTGTTAAGAACCCCTGAACTAAACAGAAATTTTCAAAATGGTCAGAGCCCATGAAGCATTAAATGCCAAAAATATCCAGAAGCCTGGGAGGGATGGTAAGGGGATGGGGACAGAGAGTTTGAGTAAACAGAATTCTTAACATTTGTAGAGAAACCATCTGATTCATGCTCTGGCTGCTAATTCCATAGCTGTTTGATATTGTGATGTTTCCTAGAGCTGCATGCTTGTAAAATGTGAACCCTTCTCTATGCATAGAGTCTATTTCAATAGAACTCTGCATGAGTGTGTGTGTGTGCGCGTGTGTGTGTGTGAAAATCAAAGCTGATTTGCTTTGACAGGACCAGTAGAGACAGAGACAGATTCACAGAAATTCATCCTATCATAACAAAGCAGTAACAACTCAGTCTTGATAAGGAAGCATACCTTGTTTCTTGGATCCTGAAACATCTCCTGGATCCTGATTTATGTCTCATTCTGGAAATCTGGCCCTATTGCTCTTCCTGGGTTTCTTTGAGATTCTTGATTACATTATATTCATGTGTAATAGAGTCTCAATTTTATAAGGTAATTTGCTCTGGAAAACACATACATAGAAATAAATAATAACCCTACAATAAGTTAGCCTTTCCTTGTAATTTAGGAATGTGAGTGTCTTCCTGACATAAACACATTTTTCCTGTCAAATACTGAAAACAACTTTAACCATTTGTGATACTTAATTTTATGTGTCAACTTGACTAGGTTAGGGTGCCCAGTTGTTTGATTAAACACTGGCTTAGGTGTTGCTGTGTAGATATTTTGAAGATAGGATTAAAATCCACAGTCAGCTGACTTGAAGTAGTTTCCCATCAATAATGTGGACGGGCCATCAACTGGAGATCTTAAATGCAAAGAACTGAAGCTTCAGGGAAGTAGAAGGAATCTGTCTCAAAATTAAACCCCCTTCTCATTCCTGAGTTTCCAATCTAAAGAATTCTGACTCAAGATTTCAATATGACTCTTACTAGAATTTACAGTCTCATGCTTACTTTAAGAGATTTGGATTTACCAGCCACCGCAATCACCTGAGACAATTTCTTATAGTAAATTACACACACATACCTGTATATATTTATGCATATGTCTATGCCTATACACATATATAATATTAAACATATATACATATAAACATATTATATCATATGATATGCCCTTTTTACCCACACACGCACATATATACCTTTGGTTCTGTTTCTGTGGAGAACCCTGACTGATACACTAGTCATTTTCCCTAATTACACAGAATTCATGAGTGACGCATGTGGAAAACTGACCATATAAAATCTCTCCTTTTAATCAAAAATAGTATTTGCAGAAAAATTTAAATCACTTTGTTAAAAGACTAGGACCTTTGCTTGCTAGAAAAGAATTCAAAGTTCTGTTTGGTGGATACCCATCACAATTTTATTTAGAACTTTGAATTTGTTACTGAAAGTTCATGAATTTTGATGAGAAATTAATGGAATTAAATAGGGAAGCAAGCTATAATTCTCAAGCTATGTTAATTTAAGGTACCCGCAAGTGTCATAATATATGTCTTGAATTAGTTTTCTTAAAATAGTAGCAAATGTGTTTAGAACTCAAAAACTGAACAAAGAAAGCTGTGCTTCATATTTTTTTCTGCACATGGAAGTCTTTGGATTTACCAATTTACCTTACAAACTATTCCATTCTTATGGTTAATTTTTTACATGCTTCAGGAATAGTAAATGTCTGAAAATAAAAATACACAAATCCTAGATGGTTTTGGCTCAACTTATTGATTTGAAAATACAAATTCTATAAAAATACTATAGGAATGATGAGCTAAAAGATTTAAACTAATTTGGGACAGAATAAGCACTTTCTTTCCTGAGAGGCAACATCAATGAAATGTCACAACTGATATTTACAGTACTTTTAATATGCATTTCATCTTACTTGTGAGCTGCTATTTGGAGGCTATTTTTTTCATGTCACTTCCTGATGCGTTTGAAAAATTACAAAAGTTGAATTTCAATCATCTGGGGGAGATTATAACTATTCAGATCAAAATAGTCTCTTTTCTCAAAAGCTTTTCAAAGGTACCTTTTATAACATATATGCTTGGTTTAAAATCTGTTGTTATAGATTTACTTGTCATAAATGTTCTGATGATTGATGATAGTACAAAAATATAAATCATTTAACTGTTCTCTTCTTGTGTTTCATTTGATTTTAACATTTTTCAAAGATAGAAAAAAGATCTTTTAATCAATTTATGGTTGATTGAATGAAAGTCTTAAAGAATAAAGCATAGAGGATCAGCTTTTCTTTATAAATAATCCATAAACAGGATTTAGTGTGGCACTTTGTGGGACTTGCATTAACTTGTTCTATCTACCAGAGGAATTTATTTCCTCAAGATAAATAAATAGTAAGGTTAGACCAGAGGATGTAAAGAGATTACCCAAAATAATGACATCACTTTCAGAAGCAGTTTATTAAATTACCTAGTCTAAGGAAATTTCCTATTCAAAGTAATACTCTTTTCCCACTCAAGAAGCTAAAAGCAGTCTGGTAAAGCTAAAGCACTCAAGAAGCACAGCAGTCAATGAAACTTTCTGTTAAAACAAAAAAGAAAAAAATATTTTAAAAAGTAATTATGTTATTTAATATTTTGACAAAATTCTGAGTTTGAAAGACTAGAAATTGATCAAAGCTTATAAAGACTCTAGAGGCAGGGCACAACCCATAATGACTATTACCTTGGAACTAGACTATATCTGATTCTGAGGGAGTAATAAATCATTACACCATTTGGTAGTAAAAAGTATGTAACATTAGGATCATAATAAAAACATGGCTCCAAACATTTTCTACAGAGAGAAAATCATCCCAATTTTTTCCACAAATTTTCAACCAATAATTATATAAAATATGTGGATGGACACCAAACTGAACTTTCCATATCCCCCCTTCAAGGAAAGACTGGTTCTCTAGCTATGATGAGTGAGGTCATTTCCTTTCCTGGGCAGCCCAGAGCTGGTGAGTGACCACAGCACATTACGAGCCATTTCAGTCTAACAAAGCAGAACATTTTGATGGGCAACACTCTTTTCAGAGCTTCCCACTGTATTAGCTAAGAGTTTGTTGTATATATCTCTTTTCAACTTATTCCGTCTCCGATCCTGTTTCCTTCTTTCTCTTTTTCACAGGTGTTGACCTTAATAAATATCTTACGCCCCAAATCTATCTTGCTTCCAGAAGAATCAAACTTCTGACAAACTGATTAGGTTATTGTTAGAAAATAAAAGAAACTCATATCCCAGTGTGCACCAATGTTGTAAAAGGCAGGGTGGGGGATGGGATGTCTAAAAATATATGGTGTATTCATAAATTCTGTACATTATTACAATGTAAAAACGTTAAAAACATGAAGAATACTTCTATACATTAGCCATGAAAAATCCAAAAATGGAAATTAAGAAAACAATTCCATTTACAAAAGCATTTTTTTAAGTGACGTGCTTTAGTATAACTTTAACAATAGAAGTACAAGGCTTGTACAATGAAAACTTCACTACATAGATTAAATTATTAAAAGGATCTAATTAAATGGAAGACTTTTCTTGTTAATTTGGAGACTCAATATTATTAAATTTTCTATAAATTGTTCTATAGATTCAAGGAATTCTCTACCAGAACACCAGTAAATTTTTATAGAGAGTGACAAGCTTTTCCAAATTCTCCCAAATTTATACCGAAAATGCTTTTGTAAAAGAACAAACTTCTTGATTCAAAATTCACTACAATACTATATTAATCAAGAAAGTGTGGTAAAATGGAATCAAAATAGTAATATAAATCAATGGAACAGAATTGAGAGTTGATAAATAAACCCTTACATCTGTAGAAATTGATTTTTGACAAAGGTACCATGACAATTCAATGGGGAAAGAATAATCTTTTCAATAAGCTTGTAAAATTGGATATCCAGGTACAAAATGATTAATTAAGACTCAAGAAAATGTCATAGATAATCTTTGTGAACTTGGGCTATGCAAATATTTCTTAGATACAACATCAATAAGACAATTCATAAAAGAGAAAAATGATAAATTGAACTTCATCAAAATTAAAAATATTTGCACTTCAAAAGACACTATTAAAACAAATGAAAATATAAACCATGAACTAGGATAAAATGGCTGCAAATCATCATCTGATTAAACTATTTGTCTTCAGAATTTATAAAGAACACTTATAACTCATTAACAGGAAGACACATAATCCGATTTAAAAATGGAACAGAGATTCAAATAGACATTTTACCAAATAATGTATAAGAATGGTCAATAAGCACATCAAAGTATATTCAACTTCATTGGTCATTAGGGGAAAGCCAGTTAAACCATAACGCAATCCCACTGATTAGAATGACTATAATAAAAATGACAGAATTTCCAAGTATTTGTAATGATATAAGGAACTTGGAATACTCATACTTTGCTCAAGAGAATGTAAAATAGCACAGCTACTTCGGAAAACTGGCAGTTTCTTAAAAACGTCAATGTAAATTTGCCAAATGATCTAGGGATTCTACTCCTACATATCTAACCAAGAGAAATGAAAACAATTGTCCATGCAAAGACTTGTACACAAATGTGCATAGCGGCATTATTCAAAATATCCAAAATAGCATAAATAACTATCACTGGTTATAAACAAAATTTAGTATATCCTCAAAATGGAGTAATATTCAACCATAAAACTACTGATGCAGAGTGAAACATAGATGAAACTCAAAAACATTACGGTAATTGAAAAAAACCTAGATACCATGTATATGAAATGTCTGAAAAAAGACAAACTGATAGATACAGAAAGTATTGAATATATAATAGTAGTAAATTTGTACTAGTTAACTCTCCAATGTCACGATAGGAAAGTAAACAAATTATGATGAAATGTGACAACAAGTAGGTTAGGAATCTGAAGAAAACAAATGGGGAGAACATCTGAGGAAGGCCCTTAATACAGCTTTCATAAAGGAGGTGATGACAAAGATGAGTTCTCTTGTCAAATAGGATGGTGAGGGTCCCTCTAAGACTAAGAATTCAAACGCAAGGGGATAAACAAAGTTGTAGTATATAGAGAATGTGAAAATATTATGATTGAAGCCCAAAATGAAAGATTTAGAGGAAATTACTAGACTGCAGAGAAAACGTAAGCTAAAATCATGAAAAGTTTTTATTGGCATGATAAAGAGTTGAAGTATATGGGCATGGTAGAAATATCACACCAACTTTAGCAATCACTTAGGAACCTATTCTTGTTTTTAAATTAGACTAAGACCCAGAGAATTTAATTGAGACATTCATATTCACATGAGTACTAGGATTGTAATGTATGTGTTTCTTATACTTTTTCTGTTCCTGCACTAATGTTCATGTCATTATGACAAATTGTCTTCTATTCTATAAAAGTGCATGTATATTCTCTTTATTATTATCAAATTTCTTCTATTTAAATTGATATTTAGGTTAGTCAATGGTGTCTATTTATTTGAAAGCTTAATATAGATCATTTGATTGTCTATAAACTTTGCAATAATTTTAATTATGAAATTTTCATTAAAGTATATTATCATAGCAACCTGACTTAGAAAAAAATTCCAAATCTAGGAAGAAATTAGGACGTTTGTATGAAAATATATGATTTGTTTCTTTGTTATCAAATAATGAACACCAAATTAACTCTCATGACCTAGAAACAACCTTTAGTGAGAATTCATCCCCATGAAAATTCTCTTGACATTTCCTAAATGAAAATTTGACTTGTACACAAATGTGCATAATGCTACCACATTAATGAGATAACATTTAATGAGTCATCAAATACTGCAACATGAACATAACCATTACAATATTCATAAGGTATAAAGGCTTTCTCCTTAATCCAATAATTTTAGTCTATTCATATTTCTTCAAATCTGAACCAATTACAGAACTAGAGATATGGAAAGGAAATACCCTGCCTTTATTACACAATATATTTTTGACTATGAGCTTAAGCATGTGGTTAAAATTGTCTGCCTACTAAACGTCTTTTGAATTTTTTTAATTAATACCAAATATTTTTCTTATGTTTCTGTATTTCTTAAAACTTTCAGGTATAACAGGTGAGCACATTGATTTAATGAACAAATATTAGATTTATATACTTTAACTATGGCAATATATTTATTGATGGCAATCCATTGCACAAAATACTAGTTGTAAATCATTTCCTGCACTGTAAGTGACAACATGCTTATGTGTAAAGTCTGCCTTGACCAAAAATTACTGGCACTGCATTGACTATTTTGCATGTCTGTGTCAAAGTGATCCAAGAGGTGGTTTATGAAACTCAATGCATACAGTCAATATTCTAATTATAAACAGAAAATTACATTTTTGGTCAGTTAATTCTATTTCCTTAGAAGATTTTTATATGAATCAAAAGTGATTCCAAGGACAAAATTTCAAACAGCCTAGTATATTTGAAATCTCACACATATCCAAGCCTTTCCATACAGCATTTCAATCCATAGTTTTTCTACCTATAATCTCTGCTGCCTAGTAGTCACATTTTATACAATATTTTCTAAAGCCATAATAGAAGAAACTGCAGGTGTTTAGGGTGAGGTAGAAGAGGTAAATGTGGATCATATTCAGCTATCTGAATAAGACAGTTTCCCTTATTTTATGGTCGGTATATACCTGGATCTTTGTGTCAAGAAATGAAGACTGGGAGAAGAATAAAGTGTTGCTCTCCCTACTTTAAATTAAGCAAGGCTATTTTGTTTTATGAGATTATAGAGTGGACAACTCACAAATAATTTTTTTGATTAATTCAATTCTTATCAATCTTCTTTCAAACAGTGAAAATATCCTTTAGCTGTAAATATGCTGTCAATTAATTTCAGTTGTCAAAGCTATTGAAGTTTTATGTCTATCTAAAATTCCTCACCATCTTCTTAGGTGTTTTCATGGAAAGTGTTAGAATGGGAAATAAAAAGTTGCCTAAGAAATTTGTATTTTTCACTTTTTTCAGTAAATTATTAGTGCTTCAAATAATATAATTTCTTGTCAGACATGTATGCTACTATATGAGTAGGAAAATAAAAAATCAATAATTATATCTACCATCAAAACTGCCTCCTCTTCCTATGTCCTGCATTTCAGTTGGAAATAATATTCAAATTAGAAATCCCTGAATCTTACTACATCCATCAGTATTATGTATTCCTTTTATTTTTGAAAACAAACATTCCCTCCATTTTACCCCTCCTCCATTTCTCTCTCCCCTGGTAAACTCTAACTACTTTCTATTTCTGTGAATTTGCTATTTCTATTCATCTTTTATAAGTAATATCATACAATGTTTGTACTCGTGCCTTGCTTATTTCACTGAGCATGATGTCTTCAAGTTTCTTCCATATTGCAGCACATCTCAAACTTGATTTTTTCTTATAGCTAGATAATATTCCATTGTGTGCATGTATCACATTTGTTTATCTATTCGACATTAGAATAGTTTCCAGCTTTTGCCCATTGTGAATAATGCTGCTATAAATATTGACATACAAGTATCTGCTTGTAACCCTCTTTTCACTCTATTTGGGTCTATACCTAGTAGTGGATTCACCAGATCAAATGGTAATTCTATATTTAACTTTTTGAGGAACCACCATAATGCTTTCCACAGTGAATGCACCATTTTATATTCCCACTAATGAACTAATGTTTCAATTTCTCCACATCTTCTCCACCACTTGTTATTTTCCATTTTTTTTGAATAATAGATATACTTGTGGGTTTGAAGTGGTATCTCCTTACACTTTCTAAGTGTAAGTATGCATTTACCTAATGGCTTAATGAAGTTAGGCATCTTTTCATGTGTTTTTGACCATTTGTATATCTTTGGAAAAACGTCTATTCAGGTTCTTTGCCCATTTATTAATTAGCTGTTTGTCTTTTTGTTGTTGCATTGTAAAAGTTCTTTATATATTCTAGATATGAAACCCTCATCTGATATATGGTTTGAAACAATTTTCTCCTTTTCTGTAGGTTGTTTTTTCACTTTTCCAAAGTTTCTTTTACGCACAAACGTTTTTATTATTTATAAAATCAAATTTATCTATAATTTCTTTTGTCATGCTTCCGTGCCATATCTAAGAATCCACTGCCAAATCTCAAGTCATGAAGATTTGCCCCTATGTTATCTTCTAAGAGTTTTATAGTTTTAGTTCTTATATTTAGTCCTTGATCCATTTGGAGTTGATTTTTGTATATGGCATGAGGTAGGAGTTCATTCTTCTGCATGTGTATATCCATTTTTCCCAACACTATTTGTTGAAGAGACTATTCTTTTCCCATTACATGTACTTCCTCTCGCACTCTTGTAGTTCTTCTAAATGGCCAATCTAGTTCTAGATTATCCCCCTAGTTAATTTTAGTCTCTTTATTCCAGCTTTTTCGTTTTCCCTAGTGAAGGGAGCAATTTGTAAAACTTCCTACTCTCCCATTTTGAATCAGTTTTTATCTCTTCATTTCTAGTGTTAACATTGTTCTCATCAATATGTCATCTGGAATACTCACCACATGGTCTTCTGCTTTTCTTCTGTCTTCCCTTCAAATTATCTTGTACATCTTACATTTAAGCCCTCTTCCCCCACCCCATTTGTTAGAAATCCAATCTCCAAATCCAAATCCCTTTTATCTCCCACCACTACATATTTTCCCAGACTGCTCTGCCAAGTCATTTATGCACTACCCCCTCCTCTGCACTGATCTCCCATTACTGGCTCTCTTTTTCACCTTCTATACACTTTAATCACATCATTCACTTTTTCCCCATATGTGCCAATGATTATGAAATTGTCTACTTGTTAATAAGGAAAATTTCTAATCATTACCTAAAACCCAATATAAGCAATATCTTTTTTTGCAAAATACCCAGTTCCAGAAAGGAGTGTTAATCTTTACATTTAGCAATTTAAGTTTGTATTGCCTTTTCAATGTGGTTTGAATAATATGATAAAGCAATTAGTTCATTATTTTCCACCATAAATGATTATATTTTGATATTGTTTTATTTTTGACTATCACAGAATAATTGTAAATCGGGTAGGTTCCTCAGATATTGGGCCTAAATTAGTTTTGCTTAATGATTCCTTTAATTTCATTATATAATTTTTCTATAGGGGGACTTCTCTTTTTGTTTCTTTTTTTTTTCTTTTTAAAAAATATCTTTTTATTACAGATTGTGAACTTACCAAACAGTCATGCACATATGTGGAATTCCAGTACAACATCCCTTCACCAACAAAGCACACAGTTGTGGAACATTTGTTACAGATTATGAGATAATATCATCAGACTATTACCACTAACTATGTCCATAGTGTTCATTTGGCATAGTTTTCCATACCCCTCTATTATTAACACAGTAAATCTTTGGCATTGATTCAGGAATATTACAGTATTGTTGTTAACTGTAGTCCATAGGTTACATTAATTGTATTTCTCCCATGCTTCTCCACATTCCCACCACTCTGCAATAGTGACGAATATCCATTCTAGTTCACAGAAGAACATTCTTGCATTTGTACTCTAAACCATAATTCTCATCCACCTCCGGGTTCACTGTGTTATTCAGTTCCTAGATTATTCTCTAGCTTTTATTTTATTTTTATTATTGAAGTATATTGTCTATACCTGAACATACATAAACAATAAGTGTATAGCAAAAATTGTGAACTTACAAAATAAACATGCATAACATTATACAGGGGTTCCATACATCACCCCTCCACCAACACCTTGCATTGTTGTGATACATTTGTTACAAACTATGCAAAAGCATCGTCAAAATATTACTACTAACTATAGTCGATATCTTACATTTGGTGTATTTTTTCCCCAAACCAACCTTTTTTTAAACAAATCAATTTTATTGATACATATTAATAAAGTATACAATTTATCCAAAGTGTACAATGGTATTTGGTATAATCACATAGTTGTGAATTCATCACTTCAATCATTATATCTAAATAAAACTGTTTAATAAACAAATATATAATTGAGCAAGAATAGCCAGAAATAGCAGCTATGTACATCAGGGAACAGAGAGAATTGAGAGGGGAGGAATTGCCTTGTTTGTCTTTATTATTATTATTGAAACAATGAAATGCTTTAATAAGGACTTCTCTTTTGAAAGCGTTTTCAGTCATTTCCTATTAATGAAATACTTTCAGTATATTGGTCATGAATATATTAAAATCATAAACATGTCGGTTATACATGGAACAGTATTTAAGAAAAAAACACTTGTTTTACTAAAATGCCTTACCTTAGAAAGATGCTCTAAGTTTATCATTAGCATTAAATCAGTCAAAGTTAGCCACATTTAGTGAGAACCCACTCCTACAAGTCACAGTGCCATTTCAATGGGGTCAAATGTATTGTTTGAAAAAAAAAACAACAAAACAAATCAATAAATGAAAGGGAAGGTAGCTTTCAAAATTCCAAGTTAATCCCACTCTTTATTTCTGCAACATTTTGGCATTCAAAGCTATATAATACAGACAGTGGGAAATTTAAAAGTAAATTCCCTTTAAAATTTAAAGGTAAATAAAAGGTACAGCAGTGCCTTACCCCACACCACACCTTGCACATTATAGGAAGCCAAGAAATATCTGTTGAAGGAAGGAATGATAACTGAAGACATCTTTTTGTATTGAAACTAGTTGTGGATACCAAGGTAATCACAAAATCTTCTTCCAGGGATACCAGGTTTCTTGGGATTATGACAGCAAGATTACATGACAGGAGTTTAATCTCCATGGTACTAACAGATTAATTAGAGGAAATTCCCTGAGTTCTAGTTACCTTGTGTTTATTTATAATTTTACCAAGTTTGAGCTCTCATAAAAATTCAGTAGCAGTGTTCTTGGTGAGTTATCTTGGGGAATTCTAACTGAACCCTGATTCCATACTTAAACTCTTTGGGGATGCAATGTATCAATTATTTGGAGTCCATATTTCTTTATTATATCATGAAGATAAAGACATCTGTCCTGCCTACCCCACAAAATTACTATTTAGGAAGTTCATGGTAAGCAGAATTTTAATATTTTGGAAATTTCTATAAACACCTATAACAAAAATGCAATATATGCATCCATAAATATATTTGTAAAAGATACATGTATTTTCAAAAAATTACTTGAGCATCATGTATGTATTTATACCATCTACTGTTTCAAAATGCCCATGGACTTTTTTATTTATTTATTTATTATTTATTTTTTATTGTGGGTAAAAATCAAAATTTTCACAATACATACCAATATTTTAAAAATGATATATAAATATGCATATATGTGCATTTGCTTACAAAAGTGTTATTTATATATATATATATATTAAGAGGTGCTTAGATTACCTAAACATTACACGGAACCTACTGGGATTCCCATGTTCCCCACCTCCCACACCTCCCACCACATCCCACACAAACATCTCCCACAAGTGTGGCCCATCACCCTCAATGGACTTACACATCCTGGGGCCTTGCCATCAACCATAGACCACAGTTCACATCGTAGACCACACTCTCCCACACAGTTCTGAATGGTGTGTGCTGATTTAAAATGGCCTACATCCGTCGCCACAACGGCACTCAGGACAACCCCCAAGTCCCGATAAAGCCCCTGTATTTCAACTGCACATCCCCTCCCTGTCCCGAAAGTGTCCAGTGTCCACTGGCTCCACCTCACTGTTATAATTTCTTCCATTGCTAGAATCACCATATGTGTACAACAGAATAGCCCATGCACTCTTTATCTCTATATTTTAGATTTTAATTAAATTACAAATTTAGTTAAAATAATATATGAAAATACACAATTTGTTTTTTGTGTTGTAAATGAATAATAGAATTTAGAATATTTGCTTCAAGGTAAGGAAATACATTGGTATATATAAATAGCAGTGTTTTGATTTTATTATTTCTTTTTAAGTTTATTTCTATTTCTTTTTTTATAAAAAGAAAAAAAAACTGTTTTGGATGGTTAGAACTAAAAATGAATTCATTAGACTGTTGTTGATACATCCTAGGAGATTTGTGTGATTTGGGCAGATAAGACTTGCAAGTACCTTGAATTTGGAGAAATTTCTTACTTCTCAGGGACGTTTATAAATGTAAATAGAAACCCTGGCACGAAGCAAAGAACCTCCTGGGACAGAGTGTAAACTCAGGTCATAAAAGGGATTTAGATATATGCAGACTTATCTGCAAGACTGAGGTAAATAAATGGGGTCATCCCTTTAGGAAAAAAATAAATATAAAACACTGAAATAAAATTACCATAAATGATGGAAAATTGTGATGTTTGGGCCAACCAGAACTGCAAGTCTTCGACAAAGGGGGATCAGAGACAGGTGGACAGGAGGGTTATTTGACTAAAAGGATGCCAAGAGCAGTGGATATCCATGTGTAGTTCTTCTGATGGTAAGTGGGTTAAGTGCCCTTTCATCACAAATTACTAAAATAATGAATTATTTTGAAGATAAGCCGAGGGGAAGTATAGAATTTTTTATAATTAAGTGAGTAGTGATCTAACATTTTGCGCTATTGTTTTAATATGACAAAATTATGCTCAACAGAAAGTAACTATTGATATGCAACAAATCTATAATAAAATGAATTATCTATAATAAAAGTACATATGCATTTTATTTATTAACTTCGATGCATTGTCAAAAAAATATAATAAAAACCCTCAACAATGAGCAATAAGTGAAAATAAAATTTGTTTTGTATATTATGTAAGAATATATTTACAATAATATCTTGCAAAAAATTATTTCCCTGGTGCATTAGATGAAATGATTTCTAAGACTAGGCATCTATCACATTGATTTAATTTTTGCT
Source organism: Tolypeutes matacus (assembly GCA_026826555.1). Lineage (NCBI taxonomy): Eukaryota > Metazoa > Chordata > Mammalia > Cingulata > Chlamyphoridae > Tolypeutes > Tolypeutes matacus. The sequence continues at coordinate 2,051,354 of JAKSZT010054489.1, forward strand.
TTCTTATTCAAATATGTTTAATAGTTTTTTTAAACTCCTGTGTAAAACATTACCACAAAATTAGTATCTTGAAACAAATAACGTTTATTATCTCATTATATAGGAGCCTAAGCTCAGCTTATCTAGGGCCTCTGTAGGGCTGCGTTCAAAGTACTGGCCATTTCTGTCTTCTCACCTGGAGGCTCAGCTGGGCATGCGTCCTATCTGTGCTGACTCAGTTTATTGGCAGAATCTTCCTTGTGGTTGTAGGACTAAGGTCTTCGATTTCTTACTGGCTATCAGGCAGGGGCTACTCTCATCTTCTAAAAGCTGTCTGCAGTTCCTTGCCAAATGGCCCTCTCCAGAAACCCTTAAAACAAGGCATCTTATTCAAAGCCGGCTAAGGAGAAAGTCTTAGCCCGAGTCTGCTAGCAAGACGGCATCCTATAGACCATAACATAATCACATGGGTTATATCCCATCACTGCCATATTCTACTGGCTAGAAGCAAGTCACAGTTTCTGCCCACAACTAAGGGGATGGAATTATAAAAGGACAAGTACACCAAAAGGCAGGATCAATGGGGGGGGGGTCTCTTTATGACTGGTCCATCATGGCTGTAAACTATCAAAAAGCAGAACTTCTTTTCCCACTTTTCCTAGAAAAGTTACCATGGTCAATCTAAATTATTGATTACATAAATTTGCATATTTCATTTAAGGTTAAAAAATCCATATATGGAAGCACAATGAGCTATTTGAAGTGGGGAAGTTTTGAGAGAATGCAAATACACTTTACACCATTCAAGTAGAATACATTTTCTAAATAAAAATCAATGTTGTAGTTAAGGTTTTTTTAAAGACAGTTTTGACTAAAGACAACTGTAAATAATAAGATTGAATTACTATAATTAATTTCATGCAGGAAGCAAATATTCTCTACCTTTTAGGGTATGTATGCATCTTGATTCCCAAATCCAAATTTAAGCAGGAGAACTTAAAGGATTTTTTAAAAAGTTCTTACTTTTGTACTACTAAAAAGATGTTATTTTAGGTGCAGAGTGAATGAGATATATGAGCCTTTAAAATAGTTATTTTTGCCCTTTAATTCCAGATTGAGCCCTAAATGCCATATACTTTGCAAAAGTTAATAAGAAAAGAACACTAGTGTTTCTTATTTTAAATTAGTCGCACTAAAGTATTTAAAGGAAAGTTATAAAATTTTAGAACACACTTACACTTAAACATTTCAAGAACAGCTTTATATACACATTTAGTCTGGATCATGAGATTGCTAATTTTTGAATTATAAAAACAGTAACTTCTTAGGATTTAACCTAATGATATGTGTTCACTTATGGTTTATATATATACATATATGTATGCTAGAGTGTTAAGTGTGTTTCTTACTTAAATATTTGCCTTGTTTAATTATCTGTTTAAAATACCCTTAAAGTATAATTAGGATTTTTCCTATTAGAATGAAAAGTTTAAATTAGGTCACTATTTGGTGTTTCTCCAAGAGCTGCTAATGGAAAGATAAATAGATACACAATTGTTATTATTTTGTGAATACACAGCGAGTGTTTGTGCGTGTGTCATTCCTTCTATTGTTTTCTTATGGATAAAGATACTTCTAAATTTCTTTATTTTAATAACATTGTTAAACTATTCTCTTTTAATTTAAATTTATTGTGGTAATTTAGACATCTTGTCAGGCTCTGGATATCATAATTAGTGACAATCACAAAAGTGGCACATTTCTAGTAGCAAATATTTTAAATTATTCATTTATAGTGAAGCTATACAGCTATTGTATTTTCAAAACATATTTTAATTAATTTTAAAATTTAATTAAAAATTTAAAATATAGAGATATATAGCATATGCATTTGGAAACAGTTGATGGTCCAACATTTTTAAGCAAGTTTTCTTTGCCCATGTTTTATTTTTTTGCAAAGATTTTTTTAACATTTGGACCCAAAGACAAATTTGATTATTTGATTTACTTTTAACCATGATTGAAGGAACAACAAAAGTAAATAAAAAATACAAAAGAAAAATTATTACTTTTGAGAGTTTTTTTCATATTCAGTTTACATTTTTTATAGAAAGGAGAATAATTGTCTTATGAAAATTCATCCATTTACTTCTCCCTTCCTTTCTCCATTCCTGCTTTCCTGCCTTCTCTCTCTCTCTCTAAAAATATATATAAATATATATATATTTAATGGATTATGTGTATCACAAGTTATGTTATCCTGGAAAACAAATAAGGAGGATTCTATTTCTTTTTAATAGAAATTAAGAATGGAGTGAGGAATTTAATAATTATTATGAAGAAAGAGAGAGGAAGCACATCAGAAGCAAAAGGAAAAATCAGTAGTACTGATCTTGTCTTAAACGTTTTTGTTATTTTGTTCATGATTTTTTTATTTAAAAAAATATTACACTAAATATCACATATTATTTATCTTAATTTCTGGGTTTTGTTGGTTTATTTTTTATGTTGCCTTAAATTTTGTGAGGCATGTGCTTCATGAATCTCACTTTTGTTTCAGGAAGAAAATTAAGTACGAAGGAAGGGAAGAATGAGGAGAAAAGAAGGAAAGTAGGAAGGAGGGAGAAGGAAGGGAGGGAGGAAGGGAGGGAGGAAGGAAGGGAGGAAGGAAGGAAGGAAGGAAGGAAAGAAGGGGGGAAGGAAGGGAGGAAGATTAAGTGCAAGGATGGAGGGTGCAGTGTGTTGAATGGTGACCCACAAAAAGCCGTGACCATGTCTCAGAACCTGTTTGTGTAAATTTATTTGGAAAAAAATAGTTTGTGCAGATAAAATTAAATTAAGGATCTCAAGATAAAATAATCCTGGATTATCCGCATTGGCCCTAAGCCCGGTGACATGTGCTTATATGAGACATACAAAGGAGAGAAAGAAAGGGAAAGGGGGAAAAGGCCATATGAAGATGGAGGCAGAGAGCGGAGTGATGGAACACCTGGAGCCACCAGAAACTGGAAGAGGCAAGGAAAGATTTTCCCATAAACCTTGAGAGGGAACGCAGCCCTGCCAACAACTTGCTTTTGGCCTGCTAACCTCCAGAACCAATAAAGAATAGATTTATGTTGCTTTTAAGCAACCAAGATTGTGCTAATTTGTTACGACAGCCTTACGAAAACAATAATAGCGATGAAAAAAATATATAAGTGGTATAAGAACAGATAGTAGTATGTAATTGAATTGTGCTGAAGAATAAAAAAATGCATATCAGCTATGAAAAGGGAGGGGGGCAATGAGATGGATCCTTAAGGGTTATTAGAACTTGAAGAGATGGAGAGTGGTATGTAGGTGAGCTCAAGCAGAGTGAACACTAAGTTAATAAAAACCAATTTGTGTTTGGGGTATGGTTGTGCGTGTGCTTGTATGTGAAGAATGAGTTTGGTAACATGAAGTACCAATTATCTATGGTACTTCATGATAAACTAGCTCATGATAAACTAGACTGTGACATTATTTGGAATTCATAAGATTATTTGTAATTTTTAACAATCTTACATAGAGAATGGTATAGACAACATATAAATAAGGAAAGTGAGTTTCTTCTTAATAAGAAATAATGAATAGTAGAAACTAAGAATATATTTGAATTGCATATTAATGCTTTTATTTTAAAAACTGATAGCATTCCTAAATGAAAGAAAATACTATAATCAGAATAGACTTAATGACAAATACTTTAAGCACTAAAACATCAGAAATTAATTTGCTAGGTAGACTGCTAAGTTATTAAATATAATGTATGTATATTAATTCTAATATAAATATATATATAAACATATATACACATTTCTATATACTTGCATTTGATGCTTTTGATTGTAGGCTTTTTTATTTGATTTGTTTTTGTTTGTCTGATTAAGTAAAACCATGAAAGATGAAGAATAGATTAAGCACGGTGCTTGCCAAAAGCAAAATGAATGTTTAGCTGTTTTGAAGCAAAGAAGGATCTATATCGTGAATCTATTGACTTAAGGCCACTGAAGAATTTTCAGTCTTTATGTTTTTATTTCTTTTCTATTGGTGAAATGAACACTGGGATGACAAATACCTTACTTTCTGATATACAGTATAATTAAAATCTGGAACTATGGAGAAAGATTCTCCATGTTTTGCTTCATCCATTTCAGACTTATGTTTCTCAATATTATTCAGAGTTCTAAGATAACTCAGCATATTCCAATGATAGCTGCTACATCTCAAAAAGTAATAAGGTACTTAAGTTGTATCTTGAAATAAATATTGATCCAGATTGGACTGATTTCAAATTAGCACGCAGGACAATATGATGCGAAGTTGCCTCCCACTTTTCTTTAGTGATTCTTTCTTCACCATGCATCCTTTGTTGTGTTATATTTCTGAGTTTTGTCTTCTCTGCCTCGGTTATTTTATACTGTGTCAGGATCATTTAACTAAAATGAACACTACCTAGAACTTAAAAACAATCACTCAAACAAACAGATCACTCTCAGGAACCTGAGAATTTTGATGGCAATATTTCTCAATTGGGGGAAGGGGTAGTGGCTTATCAGTGAAACCATGTGGTAAGAAAAAAAAAACGAATAAGTTTGTATTTGTTCTTTCATGATGTAAGTTCTACAAAGAAAGAGTACAATAAAGAATTTGTTTTAAATTATGTCAAAGATTAAACTGCTGTCCAATTGGACACTCAAGCTGACAGTCCCTTAAAATTATGAGCTTACAAAATAAGCATAAACAAATATTTAAATCTAAGTTTATTTTTAACTAAATCGGGTTATACCATAAAACATATTTGATGCAAAATAAAAGCATACCAAATTGCTAGGTTAAAAATTGATAATATCTTATATGTTTAAAGTGTCATAGGCTCTGTTCTTAGAATTTTACCCGAATTATCCTATTTAATTCTGAAAAAAAAGCCACTATGAGATTAATTTTATTATCCCCATTTTATTGATGAGAAAATTGACACACAAAGTGGTTAAGGGGCTGCTTTATTAATACATCTAGTAAATGCTTTCCAAGGTTTAGAGGCCAGCAAATTCAACTCCAAAGACTATACTGTGTCATACTCATTTGTTTCGCCCCCACCAAACGTTAAGTGGGAAAATATTCATTCACTATTTTATTCTACAAATATTTACTGAGAATCTACAAATATAAATAGAAGTGCTGGGATATGGTACTGAACAAATAGAATCCTTTCACTTTAAAAAACTGGTATTCTATTGGATGAGAATACTATTTCTATAAAATTTCCTTTTTTAATCACTAAGATAAAGCAATTAGCTAAGATCAAAAAAGGTAAAAAATTGGTCATAGAATTTTCAATTGTGGATTTTCATTCAATCATGCAGTAAAAAACAGTAAATAATTTTCATCCTCGATACATTTAAATTGTAATGAGAGTCTAATATTGATTAGTGATTTTCATAACAGATAAGCAATCCAAGTGATAGAGATTGGAAATAGCAGCAGGTTTGGTTTGTGTTTACTTGATTGAAAAGTTTGTAAATAGATGAAACTCTTCCATAAAGAAAGGTTTTCCAGAATAACTGGCACTCTTACAAATAAAGGAAGAGGAGCCCTGGAGTTAGACTCAAAACCTAGCAGATCTCATTAGAGCAAAAAGTAAAAATGATGAACAAATCAGAAGCATTATTCTATAAACCATGATATATTAAAGATGTAAAGAAATAAAATATATTATATGTTAGTATTTATGAATGCCAAAGAGAAAAATTAAGTAGAGAAAGGCCTTGGGAATATTGGAGAATATTGCAAATTTTAGATAATGTGATGTCTTATTTAAAGTAACATTGCTTGTTCTAAGGAACAAATCCTAAAGCATATGCTCCAAATAAGATGAACGTTTTGTTTGTTTGTTTGTTGGCATTTGTTCATATAGAATCCAAACGAGTTTCATTATAAGTGGTGCTTTTCCTCTAAGTGATGGTTTTGGAACTCAGTCTTTTCTTATTTTGAAACTTTGATAATTTGAATACCTTTGGATACCTGCATCCACCATGGAAAGGAAAGAGCATGGGAAGTATTGCAATAGAAGTTTGTTTAGAAAAGAAGCTGGGACATGTAGTCTATTTTTGCACTCTGGAATATGAGGAAAACTTTTTGGTCATTAGTTAGCAGTCTCTGTAAACATATATTCCCTCCCCCTGACCCCCAGATGGCTCCCTTGTCTGTCTGCTCATTTTCTGCCCTTTGTCTCTGCTCATTTTGTCTGCTCATTGTGCCTGCTTGGTGTCTGCTTATCTTCTTTAGGAGGCACTGGAAACCAAACCCAGGACCTCCCATGTGGGAGGCAGGTACCTAACTACTTGAGCCATATCTTCTCCAAGCTTGTTGTGTCTGATCATTCACCAGCTCATTGTGTCAGTTCATTGTGTCCACTTGTTGCACCAGCTCATTGCGTCTGCTAATCTTCTTTAGAAGGCACTGGGAACTGAACCTTGGACCTCTCATGTGGGAGGCAAGCACCCAACTGCTTGAGCCACATCTGCTTCTCCAACATATTTTAAAAATATGTGTTAGCTAGTCATTAGCTGGAAGTGTCTGAAAATATATTCTTACAAAGATACTACTCATTTTATTTAGGAGGCACTGAAACCGAACCCTGGACCTCCCATGTAGTCCCCCAGACCGCCTTCTCATTGACTAGTGTGCAATAATATTTACCTGTAGGTAAGTATATGTCTTAAATGACTGAATGTAGGAAACTTTCTCTCATCATTTCTCACTCTGTATCATTAGGGGAAAAGTCTTAATTTTTTCTGACCCATTTGTATGGATTATAATTTTCCCCATGGCCAAATCAGATGTGATTACATTACAGTTTGAGGAGAATAATGAACTGTGAACTGAGAGGTTAGTACTTTTTCTTCTCCTAAGAGGAATATAAAGGCTACTAATTTCCCAGATTCCTCAACTATTTGTGACCTAAGAATTAGAGCAAAGTAACTAAAATTGTAGAAACAGCAATTGAAGAAATTTCCAGTTCCTCTAAAGAACCTATTTGGACAGCACCAGTTGCAGAGGGAACAAGCATTTCTGAAAGAATTAGTAATAGTATCACAATTGAATAGGGACTGAAGCAAGTACTGAAGTCGTCTCATCAAATATAATTGCTCATTCTAAGAGCTCATCTTGTAAAATTATATTCTTGTAAAAGATTATTTATAACTTTACAATTCTTTCCCTGCCTATATATTGTTTCCTGCTAGGAAACTAATAGTTTTGAAATAATTATCCTCAAAATGATTCTTATTTTAAGCAATATATCTATATTTCATTGAGTGGAAAGAAATTAAATTGACTTCATGGTAGTTAGTTTTTTTCTACTATAGTTTCATGCCCTTCTGCTAGGGATTGCAGGGTTTAGCCAAACTGTGAATCAAATCAGAATTCAGTACCATTTATTCTCCTCTAAACTTTATTCTTCTCATGTCATGGTTTGTTTATAAGACTACACACTTGCAAATTTTTTATTTCCAATCATGATTCTTCAAAGCAAATTTAATTCTTGGGAAAAAAATCACTCTACCACTTCAAATACTTACTGCAGAAATTCTACCTCCATCTTTCTTATCTGATTTTTACATGAAGACTTGTTTGGCAGACAATTGGGTAAATTACCAATCAAGCAAGAGAGACATGTTATCCTGTAAAAAAAAAAAAAAAAAGCATCATTCATTTATACATTCATTCATTTATTCAGTAAAAGCTTACTGAGCACCTAACTAAAGGCCAGACGCATTTCTAGGTGCTTGGTATCCACTAATGAATAAAAAATCAAATACGTTCTTTTGTTTTTAGTACTTGTATTCTAGTGGAAGGGGCAAACAATACACACATATGTGAAAACAAGTTATAGTTTTCATACATTACTTTGTATGTTAGAAGGTTATAAGAGCTACACAAAATAGAGTGCTGGGGACTTACTAAGATGAGTGTTAAATAAGTCCCAGGAAGTCTTGGACAAAGACCTGAAAGTGCTAAAGTTGTAATCTAAGTGGATATTTGGGAAAAGAATATTCTAGGCAAAGGGAACAATGAAAACAAAACCCTAATGAGGGTGTGTTATTCGTGTTTTCAAGAAACTTTAAGGAGTCCAGAGTAGTTGAAACATTTCAGCACAACAGTATATTATAAGATGTCACAGGATTAAAGGAAGGGGGCATATTACTCCTGGATCTTGAAGAACATTTTTAGGACTTTGACATTTCATTTTACTCTGAATGAAATGGGAAAATGCTGTGGGATTTTGAGCTGAGGAATTACATGATGTGAAATCAATTTACTAACAGCCATCTTAGCTTTTGTTCTGAGAACAGACTGTAAAGGAACAAGGAAAGAATTAGGAAGATCTGTTGGGATATTATTGCAGTGACCCAAGAGAGAGATAAGGGCTCCAGAGAACAAGATATTACAAGTGGAGCAGGTGAGACATGATATGATTTTGGATATTATTGGAGGATAGAGCCATTCACATTTTTAAATGAATTGAATGTGAAGTGTGAAAGAAAGAGAGGCATCAAAGGTCATAGCAAATATCCTGGTTTGAGCAACTGGAGCGATGGAACTACCCTTAGAGCAGGGATTCTGTGTTATTCAGCCAATGGGGTGCTGATGCAAAGTACCAGAAATCTGTTGGCTTTTATAAAGGGTATTTATTTGGGATAGAAGCTTACAGTCACACGGCCATAAAGAGTAAATTACTTCCCTCACCAAGTCTGTTGCCACATGTTAGAACAAGATGGCTTCCAATCTCTGCAAGGGTCCAGGCTTCCTCTTCAGGGTCTACAGTCCCAGCTTCTTTTGGCGTCAGCTGTAGGCTGGTATAAGGCTTGTCTTTCTCCCCGTGGCTTATTTCTCTCCAAGCTCAGCTGCTCTGTTCTCTCCACAAGGTCAGCTGTAGACTATCAGGTTCTCTCTCTTTCCTGGGCCCCTGCTGTGTCTATGGAGCTGTCTCTATTCCCCTATGTTTTTCTCCTGTGTATTTGTTTCCCAGGGCTCCAGAATCAAAGCTCCGACTCTCTCCTCTGCCCTGTGGTTTTCTCTGTGAGTCCCCGTCCCCCATTAGGGGGACGGAGACTCAACATCCTATTGACATGGCACAATCAAAGCCTTTATCATAATTTAAACAAGTGAAATTGAAACCTCTGAATATAATACAATCTAATAAACTCAGAGGAAAAGACCATTTTACAAACACAATCCAATATCTATTTTTGAAATTAATAAACAATGTCAAACTGCTACACTATGCATTGAAGCAAGATGGTACCTAATCTTGCTTTAATCAAGTAAACACAAACCTTTGAATTTAAATGAATTAAAGGGTGTCATGCCCAGAGGAACAGGCCAGTTTACAAACATAGTCTATACATTTTTTTGGAATTCTTAATAATATCAAACTGCCATACTCCTTCCTCTGAATTCCTAAAACACATTTCAGTAACAGTATTGTTACAGTAGCATTTCAGTAACAATGCTATGTAAAAAATCACATCACAATGAGTTTCTAGAAATATAGTTTGTCTTAGGGCAAAGTTTCCTGTTGCTGTAGATCTGTGAAACCAACAAACAATGTGTTTGCTTCCAATGTACAAAGGGACAGTCATGAGATAAACATTTGCATTACCATAAGAAGATTTTGGGAGGGAAACATGCATCATGAGTCCCCTGTATTTCTGAAAACCTGTGGCGCATACTTCCTTAGATTTCAAAGTCTGAGAGTCATTCTTAAGATGATGGTTTCTTATCCCTGGGGCCTTATGGGGGCCCACCCTTTCAATAGGCATTTGCAGTGGCCATTTTCTTGGTTCCACCCTCATCAAGCATCTGTGCAGCTGCCGATCTCCAGACATCACCCTCCAAGAATGTTGCGGTGATGAACACACTTTACTCAATTTTCTAGGGTACAGTCTCAACTCCCTTAGTACAGTGAGGTGGAGGCAACCTTCTCCCTAATCTCTGGCATACAGGCGTACCCTCTCACCATAAGTTGGGTGGTGACCTGGCCTTCACTAATTTATGGGGGACAGGCCCACAACTTTCAAACTTCTGGGGTGTTGACCTCACTCTCCCTGACCTTTGGGGTACAGGTCCAACCCTCTCAGAGCCCAGGGGTGTTAATCTCACTCTCCTCAACCCTTGGGGAATATGCTGCACCCTCTCTCTAGCCTGGGGTAGCAAATCTTTCCCTGAACAGTGGGCTGGAACATCCACCCTCTTCAACTGCTGGGGCAAACTCACCCTTTCCCAAGAAAGGGTTTCCTCTCTTGGCCCGAAGACATTTCCTAACTCTAGACCTCAGCGTCCATGGTTTTCCTCTTAAAGCCATTTTCCCTTTCATCTCTCCCCTGCATGTTCTTTTTATTCCAGGCTGACAGTGGTTTTGTTTATACAGTTCTCTCAAAAAGCTTGTTGGTTTACCATGCAGGAACAGGGATCCAAGTAAAGTAAAACTTTCCACAAGTCTTTCCTGGATAGCTTCATTTTCAATCCTGGCTTACAAGTTCCAAGTTTAGTTTATTCCTCATATGGAGCATTATCATCTGGGGGCTTGATTTCCAGAGGCGTGGAATTTCTGGAATCAGTTTCTGGTTTCTCTGTGCCCATCAACTCAGTTATCAGCTTATCTCTTTCATTTAGCATTTTACTATAAGCTGCAAGGACAAACCAGGCCAAATTCTCCAAGTTTTCTTTGGAAAGCTCTTCAGCTAAATTTCAAGTCATTTTCAAATTCTGCCTTCCAAATAACAAGAAGAGCCAATTTTGCTAAGTTCTCTGCTGCTTTAAAATACAGATCACCATTCCTCCAGTTTCCAATAATAGTTTCTTCATTTCCTTCTAAGGCCTTATCAAAAATAACTTCATTTTAAAACTAACCAACAGTCTCTTCAAAGCAATCTACGACTTTTCTATCAAGCATCTCACAATTCCTTCAAAAAATATCCCTTACTCATTTATAAAACTGTTCCAGCATTTTGGTAATTGCAAAAGCATAACCCCACTCTCGGTACCAAATTCTGTATTAGTCAGTCAAAAGGGTGCTGATGCAAAGTACCAGAAATTTATTCGCTTTTATAAATATAAAAAATATTTATTTGGTGTAAAACCTTACAGTTACAAGGCCTTAAAGAGTTTAACTGAAGGTTACTTCCTCACCCAAGTCTTTTGCCATGTGTTGAAGCAAGATGGCAGGCATGTCTGAGATGGTTTAGCCTTCCTCTTTCCTCTTGAGGCTCCATGGTCCCAGCTTCTTCTGATCTCAGGTGTAGGCTGGCTTAGGGCTTGGCTGCTCTCTTCTCTTCAGATGCAAACTCTCAGGTGAATGGCTCATTTTCCAGTGGCCGCAGGATCAAAGTTTTCTTCTCTTCTGCATCTGTGAAGTTCTCTCTCTTCTTCTGTGTATCTTTATTCTGTCTTCTTGATTGAGTGTCCATTTATTTAGTCCGCCAAGGGAGTGGGGAATCAAAGCTGCACACCCTCATGACATGGTTGAATCAAAGCCCTAAACCTGATTTAACCAAATAAAGGTAAAGCTTTTGAATTTAAATCAATCAAAGGGTATCATGCCCAGAGGAACAGACCAGTTTACAAACAGAGTCAATATCTCTTTTTAGAATTCATAATAATATCAAACTGCCACAGGTTCTTAACCTTTTTTTGTTCCACAGACCACAGGCCTCTTACTAAGTCCACACTATACTGTGCATTATTTAATAAATATATCACACCCGCACCAACATGTCCCCACAAGAATAACGTTTTTGTTTTTTTTTTAATTTTCAATTCAAGCTCACAGACCCCCTGAAATCTTTCCAAGGATCCCTTGTGTGTCTGTGGACCCCTAGTAAAGAACCTCTGCCTTAGAGAGATAGGGAAGAAATACAGAACTAAGAGATTAAGAACATACTGGTTTACTGAGATATATGTAACTGTGCTCTTTCTTTGTATGTATGTAAGCTGTATATGTACTCTTGAAGAGGAAAATCATTAACATCTAAAAATATCTTTATAGCACTACTTTTGGAATTTTACTTTCCCTTTTGTTACATATGTCTCCATGTCTTAGAGCAAAATAAGAAAAAATTAATTTCATTGAGCTACCCATATTTTTTGACTACAATAATGTAACGCAAAAGCTCAGATCACTGCCTCCCCCTGTACTTTTCTAAATGGGTCATCTTGTCATTCCTACTGCGTACTTACTGACAATGGGCATAACCCTCTTGTCATGGGTCCTACACTTTTCAAACGAGAAATACAAGCTAAAGAGAACATTCAGAAGATTATCATTTTCACACAGGTGGTTGGAAGCAACATTGGTAATCCCTAGTTATTATTTGATATTAAATTTGCTTAAGTAGTATTTTCCAAATTTCGCCACATCATATTGGTAGAAAATGAAGCTAAGTGTATAGTATCCTGAAATAAATTTTCCAGAATGTGGAGGCAACTATATGGAACTTAGTAAGTAAATCGATTAGGTAAATGAATAGTATTAGGGTAGTTTTAAAATGAAGTTATATAAATACCCAAAGAAAACCTTTACAATTGTATAAGAAACATGTGTTTTTAGTAACATAATTCTATATTAGTTATGCCTGAATTGTATACACACAATTGCTTTCCTAGACTTGTTGTCAATGATCTCCTGAAAATCTTGAGAATGAACATTCAGGAAATTTTTGTTTATTTGTTTCCAAAGTGTATGATTCTTTATTTATATTTACAGATTTTAGTAGTACTTTGTTTATGTTCATATTGTTGTTTTATGTAATAATTTTAGGAGCAATCATATTAAATATTTGAAAACAATGGTGAAACTCTAATTTGCAGAATACAAATGCATTGGTTAAAATTTCACCCTTCAGTTTCCATGCTACTAAAAGCACATCAGGTGCAAATGTTTAAAAACCTCCTGTATATGTGAAGGCAAAGTGTCTAAATTGTTACCTATAGATTTATCTGCCAGACAAGTGGCCTAGCCTCCCTGCTTCCAAATGCAACACCTTGGGTGGCCTGCTGTGTTTCTTAAGCACTTAGAATATTAAGAGCTCCAGCAGTGCAACATGTCCCTTATCCACAATGAGCAGTGGCACACTCTCCTGCTGCTTGCTAAAATGGATGTTCAAGTGGCTACATTTAGCATTTCAAAGCAAAGTAGGGAACATCAGATGTTGCTCACCATTCTTGCTGCCTTTGGGGATTTCAGGATATGCTTTTAAATGTTTTTGTTCAGACAACCCGCTGAGTTGCTGCACAAAAGGCTGCTTGAGACTGGATTCACACCATCCATGATTCCAGCAACCCCCTGTTTTGTTCAGATGCCACAAAGCAGAAAAAAGGGAATCAAACTTTCACACTACACCTGTAAACGATTTGTTAATCATCAGTGTGGCACAGCACAGGGGAAGACTTCAGTTAGGGATTAAAGGCTTGTATGGTTTTGAGACTATTCTCTGTCTCCTGTTCACATTATATATGCAATCACATTGTGCTCAAAAAAAAAAAATCAAATACAGTAAGTTCCAGTTAAGTCCTTTACCCTGGACTACTACAAATACTGAAAGATTGGCTGGGAAACACACACAGCAGATTTTTATAAATGCATATTTATGTTTAAAATTATAAAAGCAAAATTAGGAAATAAGTAGGCATCACATTATTATCTATTATTATAATCATGAAATTACTTTTAAAAGTATAAAGTTTGAAAAGGTTGATGTACGTATACACTTGTAAAACCACCCCAAATCAAAATTAATTCCAAAAAAATTGTTCTGAAGAATGTGGAGCAAAAAGAATTCTCATACTCTGCTGGTAGGAATTTGAAATGACACAACCACTTTAGAGAAGAGTTTTGTAGGTCTAAAAAGTACATTTTCTGTAGTTTTTACCAATGATATAGCTCAGCCATTCAACTCCATTTGCCTTGGAAAGCATATAGCCATAAAAACACTACTTTATAATGCTCATGGAATATTTATTCATAATAACCCCAAATTAGAAACAAACAAAATGTGAATGGATACAACAGATGAATGGATAAAACAAATGTGGTGTATTCATAAAATGGAAAAACACTCAACAATAAAAAGTGGCATGAATTATTGATACATGTCACCACATGGATGTATCTTAAAATGATTATACTGAAGAAAAGAAGCCAGGAAAAAAAGAGTACATATTTGTATGATTATATAAAATTCTACAAAATGCAATCTAATCTCTTGACAGAAATCGGAATGGTGGTTGTCTGGACTAGGAGGGCTTTAAGGAGGGAAACATGGGAGTCAAATGAGATGAATAAAATTTTGAGTTGATTTTTGTATTTATTAATTTGATTATGGTGATAGGTTTAAGGGTATCAGAACTCATTAAATCATACACAATAAGTATTATTTTTTAATTTCAATATATAATTAATAAAAGTATAAAAATAGTGGGATGAGAAAACTTCTCATAATGTCAAAGGAGATAAGTGGTAACATGATCCCTCTGCAAATAACAAATACAAAAACTGGAAAAAAAAGACATTGGAAAATATCCCAAAATTAACAGAAGTTAGAGAATAGTTTAATAGTGAAAAACAAATGCAATTGAAGGGGTAATTATTGAGCATTTGTGGTTTATTGACTTGAAGGCACCACTTAGTGTCCAAGGCTAAGAAATCATTAGTAGGAAAAGCTACAGCCTTATCTACTAAAGGTATCAGAATTCAGAACTTAGAGCTTGGAAAGTTAATGGGGAAGTTTCTGGCGGACCACGAACCACAGCAATGTGAGAATCAAATCAGAGCACAATATACCCAAATCTCTGACTAAAGGCTCGTGTATGCAGCACAAGGGAAATTGCCAGGTCAATGGCAAATCAAGCAAAAATCAAGACGAACAAAACAACAAAAAACACAGAGATCAAAGATAATTCTAATCTTGGTTGAAAGTTAGAAGTTCATGGAGGGAAGCGGCTGTGGCTCAATCAGTAGGGCTCCCGTTTACCATATGGGAGGCCCCGGGTTCAGTTCCCGGGGCCTCCTGGTGAAGGCAAGCCCGCCCGCATGGCGTGGTTAGCTGACCCAGCGAGCACAAGCAGCAAAGGGGGGATAAATGAATAAATAAATAAAATCTTTAAAAAAAAAAAAAAAAAGAAGTTCATGGAGCCAATCTGTCAGTTTGATGATTTTCTTAATTGGGGGCATTACAAAGGTTTTACAGTTTAGTTGGCAGAAATGTGATGCTGAATGACCTGAAGTGTCAAAATACAGATTCTGAAGGAAGGTGAGCAGTTGAAAATATGGGGCAATCTCTAGAAGTGAGGAAACCACAGAGCGGGTAAGTCCTATCTGTGCCCATATATTTAGCTGATCACCAAATTTTTCAAGGACAATGAGATATATAGGGACCATGCTAAAAAGTACACCAATAATTGATAAAATCAGACTAGAGATATCAGCTGCAGTTATACAACAGGGAAGAAAGAGTTTGCAGTTTGAAGCCTTGAAAGTTAATAACTTAATGGAAATAAAACACAATAATCCAAAGAATAACCTGACAGTATAGTCACTACAATAAATTACCTACAATGTCATTTATATCCAAATATTAGTACACATTCAATGGCACAATAATGTGAGAAAAGGTCTGTCAATTACAAATGACTCATGTGAGTATGATCTTGGATTAAGCAAATATTGACTTCAAAACACTTATTATAAATATATTCAAAGTATTTAAAGGAAATAGTTTCAAAGAAATGAAGGATACTATACCATCAATGTAAATAGGTAGGGAATCTCAATAGAAAAATATACACTATTTTTTCAAAAGGAAATTCAAGAGCTGAAAAGTTTAATAACTGAAATAAAAATCTTGGTAGAGGGGAGCAGATGTGACTCTAGCAGCATTAGGATCTATAATAATATGTCATTCATTTTGAGTTTATTTTGGTCAAGTATATTAATTTTTCTTTTTTAATTTTTGGTATTTATCTATGTGTTACTTTATAGCTACTGTATTAATCAGCCAAAGGGGTGCTGTTGCACAGTGCCAGAAATCTGTTGGTTTTTATAAAGGGTATTTATTTGGGACAGAAGCTTACAGTTACTAGGCCATAAAGCATAAGTTACTTCCCTCGCCAAAGTCTGTTGCCACGTGTTGGAGCAAGATGGCTGCCGCCCTCTGTCAAGAGTTCAGGGTTCCTGGGTTCCTCTCTTCCCAGGGCTTGTTTTTCCCTGGGCTCAGCTGTCCTGTTCTCTCCACAAGGCCAGTTAAGAATATCAGGCAAATGGCTCTGTTTCTCTCCCTGGGGCTTGATTCTCTCTGGGCTCAGCTGTTCTGCTCCTCTGTGTGCTTCCCAGGCTCCAGCTCAAAATTCCTTTTTCTGCCATGCAGTTTCTCTGTGAGTCCCAGCCCACCAAAAAGGCAGGGGCTTAATGTCCTACTGATGTGACTACAGCTACAGTTGTTCAACTATTCTTTAATGAATTGCCTTTTCACCTTTGTAAAAAATAATTTAAAATACATAGGAAACAAATAATGGGAGAGAGGCGGCCAAGAGGTCGTTAGTGTAGGAGGGCGCACACTGCAAGCTCCCAGAGCAAGGCGGATTGGGGACGGGGTCCTGCCCGGGGGTCTGTGCTGTGCACGCGTGGAGTGAGAGGCTTGGGACATCTATCTGCGCGGATCGGCGGCGTGAACCGAACGGTGGAGATTCGTGAGTTTTGAGGCTGCCGGTGGAGGTTGTTACAGGCGGATGAGCGCCGCGGTTAGGGGAAAAGAAATAAATAAAATGGCCATTTTGAGCCGCGGGCAGGGTGAAAAAGTTTTATTTTCTGGGGATCTGGCTGCCTGGCGACCCTTGGACCTTGTGTGAACAGAGCAAACGAGCTAATCAGCACCCAGTGAACCGGAGGGGGGATTTTGGTCGGGTAACGCAGCTGATTTCCCTAGCCACCCAGGGATAAGACCCGGGCCGCTGCGGAACCAGGAGGAAGGGACACTTCCCAAAAAAGGGAGGGCTCAGTTGGAATACAGGGAAGGGTATTTTATATTTTTAGACATTGATCTGGCTGCCTGCACCGGCCCATAGCTTTGGGGAGCAGATAAGCCGACCTGAAGCACCATTAGGCTGAGAGCAGATGCGAATCTGCACTCAAACTGATTTACTGAGCAGCCCGGTGACACTGGAGCTCGGCGCCAGAAGGGGCGGAATCCACCAACTTTAGCACTCCTCACTGACTAACATCAGAACTTCAGCTAACCTGGGGAGTCCGGAAAGTGAGACGTGCTTGATTAATTTCCATGGGCCCAGCTAGGGTCCCTTCCATAAGGGGGTTGGTCTAGAGGAGGAATTATTTTGGGTCCTGCATTTGGCTAAAAAAAAAAAAAAAAAGTGAGGTCACCTCAACAAATGAAAAATAAATTCTTTTTAATTTAGTTTAATAGCTAAAACCTGCTTCAGGACCTGCATATAGAACCCTGTGGGGAAATTCATTGATAAACACAAGTAGGCAGGAAGGATCCACGTGGACCCTAGGAGAATCATTGACCCCCCTTAGCTCTGTTTGACTGCTTGCCTGTGTGGATCTTTGGTTTCTCTCTGTTACTTTCTGGTCTATTGCTATTATTCCCGTTTTCCTCCCCCTTTCCTTTTTCCTTCTATTTTTTTTTTTTTTAATAGGTGCTGCCAGCTGTTCGCTTATTTGCTGGGCTTCTTATTCAGTAATTTCCCACTCGCTGTATATATTGATTCTGTATTACAAACTATCGCTTATCCTTCCTGCAT
>JAKSZT010054489.1:2074173-2112836 GCA_026826555.1 Tolypeutes matacus
CCAAGTGCCAACTGGCAACACAACTGGAAAAAGACCTTGAATAAAAGGGGGAAATGGTAAAGACAAATGAGTTCAAGTGGCTAAGAGACTTCAAAGAGAGTCAGGAGGTCATCCCAGAGGTAACTCTTTGGGTTTAATTACTGTGTTTTCCTTGCATGTGGAAACCTATAATTTTTATTTGAGACCATTCTTCAAAGATTAACCTTTCATCTAAGATTAATATTTAATCTTATAATTATCCTGCTGTGCAATGATTTAGCAAATACTGTAAATTTTTATATAGTTGTCTTTTATTTTGATTCAATTAAATTCTTAAATTCAATATTCAATACATAACACATTGTAAACGTACAACACGGTAACTTCCTGGGATAAATAATATGGTTTACATATATTTTAGGGTGACATTGTCAAAGTTCATTGTCCTCTGTATATTAGATCAGTGCATTTTACTGTATGTAAATATTATCCAGATTATGAAAACATAAATATGGAATAACTACGGAAAACTCAAGGGAATGAAAGAAGCAACCAGCACAATAAAGAGTGGAGAAAAAGTAGTGTTTATTTTAGAACCCGAGGAAATACCAAAATAAAAGTGATCGGAGGAGGAACAAAAGTCCATGAGGGAGATATGAGAAAATTATGATTTTGGAAGATTTAAGCATCAGGAGCATGTGGGGTCATAGAATTCAGAAAGTTGAGCTGCAGGGTTAAGTGCTTGACATTTTGTAATTTGGCAGTGATGTACAATATGAAAAAATGACTACTTTTTGTGGCTGCTGTTAATAAGAATTGTTCTGCAGAAATGCCATGGATTACAAGTGAGGTAGTAGAGAGTACAATTTAGAGTGCATTCTAGAAACATGTGTTTGACGTAGGATATGAGTGATTGAACCATATTGAAAAATGATGTGGGGTTTAGAGAGGTTTGGATGGGGTATATAAGAGGTCACACTTATATATGCCATGGGTTAAGGTTATAAAGTAAAAGAGAATAACAGTATACATGTGTATTAGGATTCTCCAGGGATACTGTGTGTGTATGTGTGTGTGCGCGCGCGCGTGCACAAACACTGAAATCATCTGTTCTCCCTTTATGACCTTCAACTGATTGGATGAGACTTCTTCCACTACAGAAGGCAGTCTCCTTTGTTGACTGTGGATGTATTCACCCATAGATAAAATTAATTGATTGATGATTTAAATCCATGAAATATCTTCACAGTAATAATCAGGCTGGTCCTTGCTTGACCAAACTGGACACCATAACTTACCCAAGTTAAGTTATGAACTTTTTTTTTTTTTTAAGATTTTATTTATTTATTCATTTATCCCCCCCTTGCTGCTTGTGCTCGCTGGGTCAGCTAACCACGCCGTGCCGGCGGGCTTGCCTTCACCAGGAGGCCCCGGGAACCGAACCCGGGGCCTCCCATATGGTAAACGGGAGCCCTACTGATTGAGCCACAGCCGCTTCCCAAGTTTTGAACTTAACCATCATAACAAGTATAGAAAATAAAGGAGACAACTGACTGAGGAGTAACACCAAGGACAAATAATAAGAAAGTGTTATCCAGGGTGTAGATGAATGAATTTTCCTTCAATACTCCGTTTTCTGATACTGAAAGAGATTTGGTTAAAATGGGAGACAATATTCTCAATGAAGCAGGAAGCAGGCTTTAGAAAATGATGAAAGTTTAGGTAGGGGTATAGAGGTAAATAATATGATTGATGGGTAGTGCTATGTGCCAGAAACTTGGTGCAAAGTATCTTTCCAAAGATGAAAGATTGGTAATTATATTAAAAACAATCATTTATAAAGTGTGTATTTTATATCATGCTGTTCTAAGTTCATTGGATGTATTAGGTAGTTGAATTTTCACAAATCCCATGATGTAGGTAGAATCCCTAATTCTATAGATAAGACACTAAAACTGGCACAGAAAGGCAAAGTAATTTGTCTAATTTGTTATTGCTGATAAGTGACAGAGTTTCATATTTGAACCCAGGCAGAATCTCTACACAACTACAGAATTATGCTGTGACTCTATGGACTAAAGTGAATTTCTTATCCTAAATGTTGCTGATTAACCTGAATATGTGGTATGTTTTGAAAAATATCACATAAAGTGTTCAATTTCATAGTTTCTAATGTATGATGATGATTTTGAGTGGCTATTTGACTTCATATCCAAGACATTTTTCTGCTCATCCATAAATTCATTTATAGGCTGAATATAGGCTGAGAAGACATTCAGGTGGTTTAAGATTTTAAATGTTACATCTTAATAGGAATGGGCCTTAGGCATATGGACATTATAGGTTAATTTTTCATAAAAAGCTACAAATCCTTCTGGAGAAAAAAAATTGTCATTGAACTGCTTGATGGAAATATATTAGCTGAAATGCAGAAATATTGTTACACATCTTAGGGATTAATTATGATCAAGCCATTTGTAAGTTTTGGAAAAGCAAAGGGCAGCTTTTTGGGGGGTTGATCTCTACGTTTCTAAATATATTAAATTAAGGCATATGCCATTTTTACTTGCGTATGTTTTATATTCATTTCTTATTTTATTTACTAGTGCTCCCTATGTTTTATACCATCCAAAATAACATCCCTAGTGGGATGAATTTCTGAAGCCCTGCAGGACCTGTTGAACAAATCTGTATTATAATAGATTGCTTCCCACAGAGAAGAAAACTTGAGAAAACATACAATGATAAAAAGGTATTTTAAACTTGTCCACAAGAGTGAACATCTAAGTAAGAAAAGCTCATTTCTACCAATGATGCCAATTTTCTTACAAAAATAAAGTACTCTAACAAATGGCACAATAAATTGCCAAAGTAACAACTTGTTATTTTATTTTAAAGAACATTTATAGGACACCACAGATAGCTTCCTTGTTCATAATAGGAGAAGTGCAGAGGATGTGTTGCTTATACTTATTTTTATTCTCTAGTTTCCTTCTCCATGTCCAAATATGCATCACTCACCATTGTACTGCATAATATAATGATCAACTCAAACCAAATCTGCTACCCTTTTCTTCACTTTAGCCTTATGTTTTATGATTGTTTCATGAGAGACCATTCTATTCCTTTGTCATTGTGATGTGCATTTTTTTTTACTTTCCCCTCCCCACATGGGGAGAGAGAAATTAGTTAACCATAAAATGCACAATTGCAGAATACCTATCTTCCTCTTTAAATCTTGGAGTCTAGAAATTCCAGGTTACCCAGGGGCATCAGGTGTAAGAGTTTTCCTGGAGTTATTGAGACATGTCCAATCCCACCAAGACTTGTATTTCTTGTAAAGTGGAGTTAATTCTTCTCAGCAACTTGAAAACTTGAAAGTAAATTGTATTTAAGGAAGTCCACATGGAGAAGTGCAGGAAAATGCATTTTCTTCACCATAAACAAATGAGGAAAAGGGTCTCAAGATACCCACTTAAATTGCTTGTTTTATGTTAGAAGAGTGTGAGTGTCATAGGGACTGGGGACAGATCATTTGTGCCTACTCTCCAAAAATAATCTAGAAGTAGGAGGGTGGCTGTAGCTGAAAGAAAAAGAATAAGAGCTTCACGAAGAAATAGATATACTTGGACCTATATTGGGATAAGATTAAATGTTTCCATGGAATTATGTACCAGCTGTACTGAGGGGAGTCAAACTGGAGCTATGTGAAAAATGTCTTTCCCTAAAGATCTGACTGCAGGCTGATGGTCCCCCCAAAATGGATGAACCAGTAGAATTCCAGAGGCCAAGTGGGAAGTAAAAGCAGCCACCTTGATGATTCAGCAGCTGTTATTAAGGAAGATTCAGATGTAAGGCTCAGGAAAGCTTTAATGAACAAATAAAACCATCCCTTAAAGAGAAAGCCAAAAACTGATCATCCTCTACCTGTAAAGGTATCTCAAAATGTGAATTTAATAATATTACACTCAAATAAAATATGACCCTTATTTCATACCTCTCCCCTATTGTCCTTGGGTCTCACAGAGCTCAAAGCAACAGATGAGGAAGAAAGTAAAGCATGCAAAATAGAAAATAAGACAAACAGGTTATCCTTAATCTCTACGTTGCTGCAGATTTTCAAACATTATGTAGTAGCCCTAAACTATTAGAATAGAAAATCTTTAAAAAGAAAACTTTGAGGTTTTGATATATTTGGTGTTTTAATGTATTACGACTATTTTGTATTACCTGAAAGAGTAAAAATAAAATGAAAAGGGTACCTTCTCAAAGTTTCATTCACGGTATGGGAAGAATTCATCGACAGACCAAAAGGAAGAATGAGGGCTAATAGTGCTAGTTTTCTGCTTGTACCCATCAAATCTCACCTTTTCAATGAACTCGTAACAATTGCATTAACCAATGATCAGATTGAAATAATTTCAAATGCCCAATCAGAAAGTAAAACTTCACATTTGCTCGTATCTATGTTTGTTGTGATCTATTTTCATGGACATGATATGGTCATACTCTACTAATGGTGAGGTGACTTCTTCTTCCTTTTTTCCCCTGAAGCAGTGGAGAGTAATTAGATCCAATTATTGCTTTCATTTCCTATATTTTGGGCTTTTGTGATATTAGTAAACATTTTACAAAATGTAACATTGCAAAAAATTGTCATGCCACAAAGCACAATTTAAAAGTGAAGAAATTTCTTCATTTCAACCCCTTTTACTGTTTAAATTTATGTAAAATATCTCCAAGGAGCAATCCACCTTAAGTCCTATAGTGTCCTACTCTCTTGTCCCATTTCTCATGTCCCCGTTTTCTAAGATGAATCTTTCCAATGGTACATAGGCATATGAAGTTTTGATGAGAATTGAATGAGATTATGCATATAAAAAGAATAGAATACCTTTTGACACATATTACATTGTAAATTAATGTTGAAATATTATTACTAATATTACCATTACTATCACTATTGTTGTTTTATGACAAGTCAGATACAAATATTCCCAATATTGGATATGAACTCCATGGAATTTTATCTTAAAAATTCCCTTTATAGACAGCATATCCAGGAATTTATATATACTAAGAATTTCTCATAATTAAAGGAGTAAAATTGAATTCAAAATAACCTTTCATTTGTATTGGCTTTCTAGAGTACGCAATTCTTCTCTTAACTTTTTCTGTAGGCACTGTAGGAGCTTCTTCTCATAATTAGAGATAATATGCGTTAAGTAAAATGCCCTGTAATGGATTATACAGCAAGCTCAATAAATGCCAATTTTAAAATATTTACTATTGCTTTTAGTTCTTCTGAATAGTATCAGTATTATATATGTTCATTTCATAAATATGAATTTGGATTCCAAATGTATAATAATTACTCTTCATGTAAAAATTTAATCATAACCTAATATTTGTTCCAGCAGTTTTTTCTAGTGATTTTAAATAGCTACATAACACTCTCTATATTCATTAATTATATATGGCCCTATAGCATTTGTTTCTTATGCTTCTTTGAATTTTAAATAAGTGAAGTCATAGAACATGTATTCTTTTGTATCTGGCTTTAAACTCAACAATATGTTTGTGAGAATAATCCATTCTCATTGTTGTAAAATACCCTATGGTATAAGTATACCATAATTTAAATATCCATTCTGCTGTTTAGAGACATCTTTGCAGAATTTTATGATAGTATAAAAGTGTGGTATGAGGCACAGCATCAGGTACTCATTAAAAAGCTTCCCAAAATTATGGTACCTGATCTGAGATCTATAATAAGTAAAGATAAGTATTTCAATATATGTAATAGTTAGACAAGTAAAATCAAAGGCATGAGGTGTTAAAGTGTTGCTAAAGTGTAAAATTATTGTCAGGTAAATACCAAAAATGTGGTTGGAAAGCTAGGTTGTGACTAAATACTTGATGTCCTTAATTTTATGTTGTAAAGTTTGGATTATTTTTCTTACAGATAACTGAGGACTCATTTACATGGGTCAAGTTCATTTGAAATGATATGCATCTTGAAAGGTTCATTTTTATTTTTATTTTTTGGTGTGAGTAGTATGTCTATATCCTTGTATTAGTCAGGGTTCTCTCGGGAAACAGAAGCAACAGGAGATATCTGTCAATAATATGAGATTTTAAAAGAGTCTCTCACGTGACCGTGGGGATGCCAAGTCCAGGTTCCGCAGGCAGGCTGCAAGCCAGCCAGGGGCTCCGATGAAAGGTCCTTGAGTTTCTGGGAGAAGTTGCCTGTCCATCGACAAGCTGGGAAATTCTCTCTGAATGTTGAAATCACTTCCCCTTTTAAGTCATTCAACTGATTGGATAAAAGCGTCACCCATTGCTGATGCAATCTCCTTGATTGATGCAGATGTAATCAGCCATCCACACAGTAAACTCACTGGTGATCGAAGTTCATAAATGCTCTTGTATTACAATTAGCCCAGTGCTTGCTGGGCCTAACACCTGGACACAATTACCTGGCAGAGTTGACACATTAGCCTAACCATCACAATCCTAATCCCAGGAAATTGTGAATGTGACCTTATTTGGAAAAGCAGTCTTTTGTGGATGTAATGAAAAATCTCAAGAAGAGACCCAGGAATATAGAGGTGGGCCCTAAATCCAAAAACAAGCTTATGTATAAGAAACACACAGAGAGGAAACACACAGGGAAAAGGAAAAGTCCATGTGAATGTGCAGACAGAGATTGGAGTTACAGGGGGAAAAAAAGTTTCACCAGAGCTGGAAGAGGCAAGGAAGGACTCTCCATTAGAGCCTTTGGAGTGTGCATGGCTTTACCGACAACTTGATTTAGGACTATGGCCTCCAGACTGTGAGAGAACCTATTTCTGTTGTTTTAAGCCACTGAGTTTGTGTTCACTTGTTATGGCAGCCTTAGACAACTAATACAAGGAGCTTGAGAAAGATAAGTCTAAAAAATATTGCAATACGCAGGAAATAATTTTTAGAAATATAATTTGAGGGATTAGAAATAAATATGAATGTTTTAATGAAGTTAAACATATATATACTCTACCTTCTAGCAATTCCACTCTTAAGCATTTATCAAAGAGAAATGAAAATATATGTCCACACAAACATGTATATTAAAAAGTCCAAATTCACTTTATTCATAATAAGTTAAATTGGAAACAGCCCATAAAATTACCAATGGGAGAACTGATAAATGAATTATGACATAGCCTTAAAATACAATAGTACTTAGCAGTGAAAAAAAAAAAAGGACTAGTGATACACATAACATGAATGAATCCCATTGTGATTGGGTACTTATGTGGCATTGGATACTTGATGAAAAAAGCATTTTGCACAGATTAGCTCATTTAATCTTTAAAACAATCCTAAAATATAGGCAATGTTAAGATCTCCATTTTACTTGTAAAAAAATAAATGTTGAAAAATCAGGAAATTTTCCTTAAGTCAAAAATCCAGCAAATTTTTGCCCCATGTTTCAAACCTTGGTTCTGAATTCAGGCCATTATTAGAAATTCAGAACATTAAACAATGGGGTAATAATTAAATCCATAGTTCTGTAGCATCCATCTGTACTTTTAAAAACATATATACTTGTGTAGGAAATTGAGTTATGGAAGTGAAATACCATTTGCTTTTTTTTTCAAAATCTGTTACCACCTTGTTGACAGCAGTTTAAAGTTTTAAGTAGACTAGAGGATAAAAATTCATTGATTGTTATATGAAAGACCACTTTTACATTGTCTTATACAGTCCTGATAACAGGAACATTCTCAATATAATTCAGTTTTGAGAATAATTTTAGTTTCTGTCCAAAAATGGACTTTTGGCAGAATTTAAAATATATCTTTAATATATTTAATTTAGTAAGACCCCATGTAGTTTAAGAAACTGCTGTGCAATAGCATGAAAATTAGATGAAACCACCCATTATGTATCTGACTTTATTCTTTTTCCTGGGCCACAGTAGGCAGTTAAGAGTGTTAAGATTCTTTTCTTGTTTATCTTCTTTAAGCACTTATGTAGGAAAAATTATACATTTGTTAGAGTGACTTTGTTACAAGGTAAAATAGAGATATAGGCCAGAAAAGATTTTTACATAGTTTAACAGGGATTCAGATTGAGAGGAAGTATTTCCAAATTAGAACACATTGAATACTTATGGAGAAGATAAATCAGACAGTGCAAAATAAATGTAAAAATTTTAAAAGTACGAGATAAAACATGATTGACCGTACATGCACACATGATATGATATGATATACATACAAATAGCCATGTATATAATTAATATATAACTATGTAATTATTAAAGGCATTTCTAAGCAAAATACAAGACCTAGAAGTCAAAATGACATAATATCTCTAATAATAATAGTAGCACAAATAACATAAAAGTTGAACACACACAAGGAAAAAAATATTTGAGGTATATATGGCAAAGAGCTTAATCCAAAAGTTAATTTTACAAGAACCAAATCATCAAAAGAAACGTGTGTAAAATATTTGAAAATAATTTCTTGTTGGGAGAAGTAGAATAGCATTGATGACTAATGTGCATATGAAAGTGTATCCAGAAACACAAAATAAACAATAAAAGAAACAAAAGTTGTATTTAGATTGGCAACATTTTACAAGTATGATCATTTATAGGAGTTGCTTATAGTCTGGACAAATACATTCAAATGGTGTAACAGTTACAGAGAATAATTTGACAATACCTATCAGAATATGATAACAGTTAAATGAAATAGTTATGTAAAACAAATGGAATTATTAAATAACATAAATACTTGTGTTGTTTAAATAGCACATATGATTGATGGCCAAGAAAAATTGTTCTTTTAGAATTAGGGTCCATTCTTGTAATCATATATTTGCTCAAAATTAGATGTTCAGAAATATTCACTGTGACATTAAACTAAACTAATTGCTCATCAAAGCATATTGTAAATCATTATATTGGATCCATATTATGTCCATTTGATCATTTCAAAGAACACTGCCACTCTTTGTGAAGTGAAAGTGGAAAAGAACCAAGACAAATTATGTTAAAAACAAAAAAAGGCCAGGCAGTTACTTGTGATTTTAGTATATACCTCTAAGTTTAAACAAACAAATAAACTAAAACCACTAAATATATAGATATGTGTTTATATTTATGAGCTTGTGGCATGTGCACACACATATACATATTATTATTTTATATATAACTTAACATATGATAGATAGTAATACCCTATGTACTATATACTATATGTATGCATGTGTGTATGAGCGCTCTGAAAGTCTACACATTTTATTTGTTTTCATATTCTTTCTAGGAATTAAGACAAAGTGTCTAGATATCTCGAGAATACACTTTTCAATGTATTATTTTAATGTTTTGAGTTTTTTTTTCACTGTGAGCTTAGATCACTATTTATTTTATTTTAATCCATTATTGCATTATTAAAATGTTCAAACATATATTAAAGTTTGAAACATGTTTGCAGAGAACATCCATTTATATATCCACCAATTTCTACCATTTACACTATACTGTCCTTGTGTTATAATACATCTAACATATCTATACATTATCAATTTAGGACAACCAGGATACAAATGGAAAGAAAATGGTATATTGCAGGGCCATTGACCTACACCCTCATGCTATCAATTTATTTCAGGATATAAACCTAACATGTCAGAATTATAAAAAACTTATATACATTAAGATTGAAATGTAAGAACTAAAAATTTTAGGTAACGTGTTTTACATTAGAATAAAATATGTCAGAAATATTAGAAAGCATAGAAGGAGATTATTAGAGAATGTTTTATTATCATGTCAGTGCTCTATGAAAGCTGATATTGACCAACTCCATTTATCTCTTTGGTATGAATATTATAATTCTATTCCATATTTTAAACTAATTTCTAATTTATAACAGTAATTCAATAAGGACCAAGGCATTCTTGGACAACTTATAATCAACATTATAGTGAAGCTCCAAGACATTGAATTAAGAAATTAAAAATTAATAAAAGACATTTAAATTAAAGAGTAAGACGTATAAAATGATTATATTTGTAAATGACAATTATTTTCATAGAAACAGCTATTAGAACCAATAAACGAATTTTCAGGCTAAAATGTTAAATTACAAAAATATACTATCACCAAATGACTGGAAAGTAAATTGAAAGTATAGTTCCTTTTGCAGTGGCACAAAATGTAAAACGCATAGGAAAGAATTTAGCAAAAGATGTGCAGGACATTTACACTGAAAATGATAGTCTTGCTGAGAGGAATTACAGAAATCCTAAATAAATGGAGAGTTATCCTATGTTTAAGGTTTGAGAAGTGCAATATTGTTAAAATATTGATTAATACCAAACCGATATAGTCAACATAATTTCAATAATAACCCGCCATACTTTAAAAAAATAAATTCACATGTCGATTCTAAAATATACATGAAAATGTAAAGGACCTACCTAGTGTACACAAATCAACCATGAAAATAAATCCAATATAAGGATTAACTCTACTTGATTTTAAAACTGACTGCAGAGAGCAGATGTGGCTTAAATGGTTGGACCTCTGTCTCCCATATGGAAAAAAACTTACTGCAAAGGTATAGTAACCAAAACAGTATAATATTAGCAGAACAATCAACAAATAAATGAACAAGAACAGTATAGAGATCACAGAAATAGACCCACACTTAAATAATCATTTAGTTTTCAACAGTCACCAAAGCAACCTAATGAGGAAAGGAGTATTTTTCCCATAAATGTTGCAGGAAAAAATGGATATCCATATATCAGCCTTGACCTCTATAGCACAGCACAAACAAAGATGTATTTGAGAAGGATAATAGAGCCAAACATAGCAGTTAAAATTATGAAACTCTTGGAGCAAAATATAAGAGACAGCTTCAGGACTTGGGGGTAGGCACGTCTGTTTTTGCTCATTTACTTTTATTATAGACTTTATTTATTGAAGCAGATTTAGTTTTACATTATAATTATTCAGAAAATGCAGTGAGTTTCCATATACCCCCAATCCCCCCTTGGCACAGCTTTTTCTATTACTAACATCTTGCATTGTGTGGTATTAGTATTGGTAGACTAAGTTATTATTTACTTAAGTCCATAGTTTACATTAGTGTTCACTCTTTATGTCATGCAGTTCTATGAATTTTGACAAATGCATAATGTCATGCATCTACCATTAGAGTGTCATGCAGAATTATTTCACTTCCTTAAAAATGCACTGTGCTGCAGCTACCCATCCCCAGCCCCCAAACCCCTGGTAACCATTGATCTTTTTATTGACTCTATAGTTTCGTCTATTCCAGAATGTCATATAGCTGGAATTAGAATCCCAAAGACTTGATTTTGGGTCCAATGTAAGTACAACCAATAAGTTTTTCTGCCATCCATCAGTCTTTGTCATGGTCAAACTATGGCTCATTCAATGATAAATGAATTTTGTATATTCATGGAAAAATTTAGATCTATAAAACACTGACCCTGCATTTGAAACTTTTCTTAGTTGGAAGAACTTGGAGACAATGTTTATGTTTGTTTAGCTTTTTAATGTGCATTTTTTTTTTTTTTACTAGAGACACCCCCTTTCATATCCTCTTCTTTCTTTTTTAGAAATTGAAATTAAATGTCCTGCTCCCTTTATCATACCTACCATAATGTCTTTATGTCTTTTCATAACTAAGAGACCAAATCCAGAATTAAGCTACTTAGGTCCAAACAAATATAAAATTCCTAAACATATAATATTTCCACAAACTGATTTTCCCAACCTAAGCCCTTTACTAGTACCCACGGTATCCCATAATACATATAAATCTCATTTTCATTCTTTTCTTAATAAGAACTCATCTCTTTATCACCAGCAAAAACTTGCTTTGCTCGGTTCTTGTGCAGAAGATTAAAGAAAGCCTGAACTCACATAGCAAAGGAGATTCTTAAATTCCCTAATATAAAAGTAAATTGAGCATGCTATGAAGTGACTGCCTATCCACAAAATGAAAGGAGGAATAGGTGTTGAGATGAGTTGTTTCTTGATTTCTTTCTGTTTTTATGGGTGTCCAACAAATCGCAGATCTACCACTTTAATTCTTATGATGCCTGAGATCTGCAACACATGGGATGTGTTGTTCTTTGTCTAACTGAATAGTGTTCTTACCAAACAGTACTGTTGAAAGGCATGTACTTTTGCTATGGTCTATCCAGAAGGAAGTGGGTATATAATTTATTTTCTAGGAGTTGAACTGAAAATAAAATTAAGGTTTCTCAAAACACACAGACACCCCCACACATTACATTGACATACTAAGCTAATTTACTGGGTTTTAATTATACATTTTTATAATTTATAATAATTTAGCTTGCAATAATTACTTTCCCCAAAAGACAATTTAGGGAATATAGCTGCTTAAACACACATGCATTATCTTCTATTTACCCAGAGAACAACATTTTAAGGGGTCATGAGAAGGGAGGAGGTGATTGGACCATCTGTTCACATTCTTTGTTCAGATTAAGATGGATATGTTAACCAATTATATGGTAATAATGAACAGTCTGCTGGTGTTCATAAGCAAGTATATGTTCTTATAGAATGTTAAGGTAAATTTGAAATGAAAATCTATATATTTGATATTTTTAATTATTCGCTGAAATAAAATTGTTAGCCAAAATTCAAGTCTATCAGTCTTTGTTTTCACACTATCATCAAGCCCTATATCTGTCTAGGAGACTTTTTAAAATCTGTGGTCTGGGTCTCCACTTTAAACAAACATTTTCATTTAGAATTAAAAATATATTTTTTGTGTGTGCAAAACCTCTGTCACATATTTATGGGCAGCTTCTTTAGTTTATGTCATTCTTTCCTTTAGGTAAGACAATTAATATAGGTGAATATATGTTATATATCTCCTAAAGATTTTATGAATATACATATTCATAAAAATTTTCCACAGAACCTTTGACCAATAGCTCTTAAACCTAGAATAGGGAGAATGTCTACATCATGGAAATAGTAATTTTTTCATATTTTCTGACTTTCAACAATCTTATGTATTGTCATCGTTAGAAAATAACCTGCCATATAAAGTCCAGTCACCAAAGAGAGACTAGAAAACACTCTTAACTATAACTTCTAAAGTACTAGTGGGTGACAATTTTCACCATTTTGATATATTCATGTGAACTGTCAATTTAGAAAATGGGGAGAAAAAGAAAAAGATTGATTGGAGGGATTTATCTTCCTGCTCTTCCAGCCATAGTTTCATCCAATCAAGGACCACCTAGGCAAAACTTCTGGTTCAAGGGTCATCAGTGACCACAATGCAGTATATTAAGAATTGTTAAATTGGTGCTGAATTGTAACATAAATGAGAATTTGGCAGTGTACACCATGCATAAATGGCTTATTGCTGTCTGGGTCATATCTGAGCCTTCCCCCCCCACTCCCACAGAGATTCTACGTGCTATCTGCATGTAAACTTCTGCTTACATCATCATTTGCCCTGAAAATGATGACAATTCTGAAATTATACTATTCAGTTATAACTAGGGGAACTGAGTCCCAAGGAACTAGAAACCTTGTATCAATTATCCTCCATGGCTTGGTCTGAAGAAAATGGAATGCAGTTGATATTAAAATATGAGATGCAGGAAGACTATGGCAAACATTGTTAAGACTGTTGGTTCTGTGGATAAACGATAGCAGAACCTACATCTGTATGATTCTCTTTTCCTTTCCTGCCTTATTAAAGGAAAGGATTATAGGATCAGTATGGATGCTATAGCTCTGCTACCATGTCTGCATTCCAACAGGAGGTAGGAAGAAGATAAAGGGGTCTGGCTGTATCAAGAAAATCAAAATATCTTCCAAGAAAAACATATCAGGTTTTATTTCAGCCAGAATCCTGTTGTTTAACTATCTCTTCCTAGAAGGCTGGAAGAGAGAAAAACTCAGAAAGAGTGGTTGGATAACAACATCTGATACAATATCTTTCTACAAATTATGTCCTCTACAAATAAATTTCTATCCACTTAATAAACAATGAAGAATACATAAGACTCATTCCTACACATCATATAATTTGTTAATCTCCAATGGTCTTCTCAGCTTCTCCTTATTAGCAACTTGATTTTGTGGCATATCAGATTTTAGGATAGATTTGAATACCTTTTATCTCTCTATGCAGATATGATCTTCCACTACATGGTTTTAAGGACTTAATTCATCCTGAAGTTTAACACTCTACCATTTGATGAAATGAAAATATTATTTGGTCATTTTTACTTTTTTCCCTCGTTTTTACATTTCTGATCTACATTTCTGGTCTAATGTGAAGGATGTTACATACAGAGGAATTTTGATGTGAAATATAAATGAATATATATGAGATTACTTAATGAAGTGAATATAAATAAAATATAAATGTCATTTTTTTCTTTTTAATTATCATACTATGTCATAAGTATCTGTACTTAAAGGAAGTCCTTTTTTTAATGTGATAGCAGTAAGACTATCTGCCAATTAATGCTGCTGATTATGTTTTGGCTTATAAAAATGCATGAGTCCATTGCATTAGTCTGATTGTCTCCTTTCATAATTCATTGTCAATGAGAAATGTACAGTAAATGGTATGCATGTTAGTCTTCCATTTTTTCCAGATCAAATCCTAGTGATTTGCCTTCTCATAATGCTGAGGTCTTCCTTTCAAATATTTTAATTTACTTTTCTCTTATCAAATCAGTAAAATGTTCTCTGAAAATAAATTAACTTTTCTTATTTAGAATTTGTTTCCAGCAACTAGTGGTTAAAAAAAGCATTTGTCATATTACACCAACATTTTCTCTCCAATCTACCAGGGAAATGTTCTAAAACAGTACTTTATAATCAGTTTTTGTTTTTAATTAAACATCAGCCATGTGACTGAGTCAGAGAGAGATAAGAATCTGCTCTTGATCTCCTAAAACAATTGATTTACAGGAATAATGCTTAGCAGAATACATGACAGGCTAATGGAAATAAATTTTATAAGAAAAGTATCATTAGAAGCTTTTCATAAATTAATTACTTTTAGGAAATCAGAAGAGTTTTCATTATATATCATCAAAATCAAAGTATTATTGATTAGGTAATTGCTATATATTTAGATTTCAGTGAGTAAAATATATAAATTGTTTTAATTACTGTGACAGTTTGAAATTCTTTTATGAATCCCAAAATGTTCTTAAACTAATATATTCCTGTGGGAATGGTATGCTTTGATTGTATTAGATTTACTTTAGATAGCTTGATTAGACTACTTTTAACTATGTCAAAGAGGTGTGACTCAGGTTAAGTCTCTGCTTTTGCTGGGTTTGATATAAACAGAGACACAGAAAGAGAAACACAGGAAAAGGGACCTGCCATTTTTTATCCTGCTATTTGAAAGAGAGGACTACAGGAAAACAGAGAAGGACTGAGACTGAGGGAGAAGGCCTGGAAAGAGACAAGTCCTATGCCTGTTTACCCACAGCTGAGCTCTGAGAGAAGGTGGATTCTAGAGGGGAAGGCAGGTATATGGGCAGAGATCAGCAGCCATGTTGCTTCACCACTTGGCAAGACCTCTGAGAAAGCACCTCTGCTGATGCCTTAATTTGGACATTTCACAGCCTCCAGACTGTAAGCTTTTATCCCAAATAAATCTCCTTTATAAAAGCCAACACATTTCTGTTACTTTGCATCAGCAGCTCTTTGACAAACTAAAACAATTTTGACTCATTTTATCATGTCTTCACTCATTCATTCATTCAATCACTCAGTCAAGTAATATATTTGTCTTTTTTAGTATGTGGTTATATTTAGTACCCATAATACATTTAATAAATATAATACAGTAACATGTGAAATCTAAATCAATACAAATTGCACTGCATAAATGAAGAGGATACCATCTGCAATTCAAAGCCTAAGAGAATAAACTTTTATTTGATTCAGTTAAAACACAAACTAGTAAGTTTTGTACTTAATGATTAAGTGAAACAGATTTATTGGGAATGATAGTTATTTCTAAATAACCAAAATATATTGAAGAATATTTAGTTTTAAGATACTTTTTGAAACAAGTTACCAAATATTTATTTATTTATTTATTTATTTATTTATTTATTTATTTTAGAAACTAAAAAGTTTTTAAAAAGCTATTAGGCTTGTATTCCATGTTTTAGATTATGATACATCCACAATCATGAAGTATTACATATGTAGAAAGGAAAATACAGTATTAAATACAATCAAAGAATATACAGAAACAAATACATATAAAAGTTTAAATTTTGCTGTGCAATAATTTTTATATACTGAGAGTTGATAATAAAACTTTATACCCTACCAATGAATTAAGGGGAAAGGGAGCTCCAATAAGAGAAGCCATGAATGGTGCAACATCAGCCTGATTGATATCTTGCCTCTTCCAATTCTCCAATTTCCATTCTTTCAAAAATGTATCATTAAATTGTTGAGCTGATACTTTTTGGGGACACTTGATTCCAGCTCCCCATGTGACAAAAGGAGTTGAAGTCTCTGAAAGATGACCAGCCCCATGAACACCCCAGTCTGTCATTCCATGATCAGAGGTAAAGATAAATATTGTTTTCCCATCATTTCCATAAAAATGTTTAAATAAGGGCTCCATTTCTTTCACTCCATCATCAACTTTTTTAACATTGTCCTTGTATTCCCTTGATGATGGTCAGTGAGCATGTCCATTTGTATCTATTACTGATAAATGCAAGAAAAAAAACTATTTTGTCTTCATTTAGCTTAGAAAACAAAGATTGGTTGTTTCTGGCAGCATGAGAGAAGTCCTTAACTTTATCAAAAACCCAGGTATCCAGTTTTGTTGCATCATCGGAAGCAAAATCCTCTTTTTCAGGATAACCATACGTATAAACATGGTTTCCACTAGCACCTTTGGAAAACGTAGATATCTGAGCTTCCCCAGCTCCATGTGTACTTGCTTTCATTAATAAGAGAATCAAATTCTACAGGATTTTCCTTCCATCCTTTGGCAACTGCACTGACATCTTCATAAAACCCGGCAATCAGGGCTACATGACCTGGCCTAGATTCTGTTGGCACACGTGTATAAGATATTCCCCAGCTGCCTTCATGCATTATGATATTCCTAATAAATTGTGCTCTAGAATTTCCATTTTCATCTAATTCATAAAGTGTATCTGCTAACAGGCCATCAGCAACAAACAGCACTAGTCTTCTTGCAGGGGGAGGCAATGGTGTAAACTGAGGGGTCATTCCATGAACCAAAGGAGATGTAAAATAAATGTCAAAGATGGAGGCAAAGAGCACAAAAATGTACAAGCAATCCTAAAATAAAGAACAGCAGCGTATCCAGAGTTATTAGTCTTATTCATTATGGAACAACATTAGTTATATGCCATGACCCTTGGCTGAGAACCATTGCAAATGAGGTATTATAATTACAGATAGATCTTATTCCTGTTGACCTGAAAAATCACATCATGGAAGGAAATGATGGCAAATGCCCAGTCAGCTGCCTGCTCTCGCGATCCCAAATATTTATTGATCTTGCATGGAATAATTTTATGGGCATATATGTTGAAAGAAAACTATTATGTGAATGAAATTGTAAAGATCTGTTCAAATTTAAATAGCTGAAATTGTTTTAAATATAGATAGGTGGATAGATAGATATAAATTACAGATAGTGAGAAGAATAAAAATGAGGAAATTGTCAACTGAAGTCAGCATGAAAAACTGAAATAAACTTTAAAAATATCAGAAAAAAATAGAAAGTTATGAATTAGAAAACAGTATAATATTCAAACATGATTGTGAACCTTGACCGAAAATATAAATGACTAATGAATAAATTTTTAAAAGAAAAAATAGAAAATACAATATTCAATTATACAGTCTATTGGGAATGACTTACATTTTATAATTCTGATCAACAAAAGTGATTGGATATTTGCTGAAATACATGATAACTAACTGCCAAACTCAAAGAACTCTACTAGTTTTGTCAGAAAATAAAATGGACAAATCCAACTCAATATGAGGCACAAAATAAAAGACCAGGAACCTTGGAATAAATTAAAGATTTCTGCCATAAGCTATATTTTTATGGACTTTAGGTCCTTTATCTTTAATGTAAACTACCTCTGAACCATCATGTTTGCTTATTAAATATGATTCAATGCCATGAAATTAGAGCTATACTGCATAATATGGCAGCATAATCACTAACCCCACCTTCCCTAATTCTCAGTAAAATAATGGGTCGGTAAGCAACACTTTGTAATTCCTAGCCACTTTTTAAAAAAGTGATTCTTCTTGTTTCAAGAATAAAGAGTCTCCTTATTTTTCTGGTTATCTTAATTATACTTTTTAAATGTTTTACTATCCCATTTATTGAGGATTTTCTTGCTGTTATTGCTTTTTTGTTTTTTTGTTTTTCCTGTTTTTGAAGTCTCTTGATGTGCTTCATATTAACCTCAAATTGTGTAATTGCTGTCATAGCTGATATTTTCTCTACGTTTGTTTCTACAGACCACCACTGTAATTTTCCATCTACAGTATTTCTTTTGAGATTGTGAAACATAGGAACATGTCTCTATGGTGTGCACCTTTGTGGCTCCTATCTTCTTTGGTGCAGGCATTCTCTATTCCTGCTGACTGATATTAGTCCTTAGGGAACAGTTACATATCAATAATCCAATATCCCACATTCAGCATGCTTTTCTGGAGCAGTCATCCCTGTCTCTGCTGTTTACTTCAATTGAAGCCTGGGCAGGGATAGGCCCAAGCAGGTACCAAACAGCTGGTGCTACTGAGGATGGTACTCTGACAAACCCTGACATTACGCTTAATCCCAATTCTCTTCCCAGATTGTACTACAGCTAGTAGAACGAATTTATTCTTTTCCCCATGTACACCAGAAGTCACCTTTGCATGTTCTAACATATAGTTTTCTTTTTAATAAGTTATCACTTGCTTTTATATTTCAGCAATTCCTCTCAGCTCCTAGGCTCCCTAGTATTTCCTTTTTATGACTACATATTCATTTACTTGATATAAATTTTCTATTCTTTCATGAGAGATAGCTTAAATATGAGCTTCAATGAATTTTCAGCAAACCATCATAAAGTCAGATTTCTTATATATTTAAATACAAAAATATTTTAAACAGCAAAAAAGAAAAAAAATAGAATAATTATATAAATCTGATGTTGAAATTTCCTTAATCAAGAGAAATTTTTGGAAGAACAAATCTCCATAAATAACGTCAGAGAATAATTAATAGAAATAAATGGATAATGTCAAAAATTAATTAACCAAATAAAAAACATATTGACATATTATGTAGAAATGTGGCTTTAAACACATTAATGATCTGCTAGATAGCTTTAAAGAAAGTTTCTCATTGACTTGGAGCTAAGAAATGACAAGGGGTAGGGTAGGGACTTTTTCCTCACCCTCTGAAAATTGTAATAATTCTAAGCTCTTAAATTTGTCATAGCATTTGAATTTATGTCAAATTAAAGAATTATTAAACTAATTCATTAAAATTTAAAGTTATAAACTAAGACAAATAATATTGGGAGATATTATAAAATACTGTAAAATTACGATTGTGAAAAATACTGTGAAAAATAAGAAGAGCAATCAAAGAGGGAATGACAGAGAAGTAATAACCAATTTGTAAGATCAAACAAGTGTTTCGTTGGTGGTTATAAGGTCAGCAGAAATTCTCTAGGAAAAGAGGAAAAAGATTAATGCATTCCAGGTAAAACTGATGATGTGAAAATGAGAAGGACACATTTGAGAAACTGAAAGAAGTGTAATAAATACAAGTACTGGATTTTTTTGCATGGGTTAGTTAATCACTGATGGAGGAAAATGCCTATTTGGAGCTCTAGGTTAATTAGAAGAATCTTCTACATGTTTTAGAGACAGTATACATTGGAAGTTTGTTAAAGCAGCTATTAATGACCTAACCAAAACAGAGTTCTTTTCCTCACGCAGTCCCTCCTAGGGGTTGAAGTGAACATATGAGCAAAAATCTATTACCTATGTTGGTGATAACGGATGAAAGGGCAAACATAGACTAATCTTGAAAAAGGAAAAAGGGGCATTTCATGTCTGATTTAGGAAGAGCAAAGGTCAAAAGAGTGCCAAGAAGAAATAACAGACACTGAGTGGAAAACACAATTTAAATCATATGATTTCATTTAAATCTTCTTGCTGAAGTGGACTGATATAGTGGTTTTTATTCAAATAACTGCATTATTAAGGACATATTTTACAGGTGTAGAGAGTTTATTTGTTTACAATCTAATCATTGTTTGACTATGAACACTTTAATCTTCTAGTGCTGCCCCCTCATATTTTGACAACTAGTTGTGATTTGGTAGAAAATTTTAAGTCTAAACCTAATGTCAATACTTTAGTAAGTCTAGGAGGGAATGCAATAGAAAAAATCACTGAAAGCTCATGGGAAAATAGCCATACATAAAACAGTGCCATGTATGTATTTATCAAATAAAATATTATATTTCACCTTGAATATAAAGAATGCAAAATGAAAATGTGAATTGAATGCATTCTAAAAATTGTCCACTCTGAATAGAATTTTAACTGCTGCTTAAAATATTCAATAGTTTACAAAAGCCAGTAGATGTCTCTCCTGCTCTATTTTTTTTTTTTTTTTAATAAAATAACCTCAAAAACTGTTAGATGCATAAAGGGGGAACAGAATAATGGTCAGAGAAGTAAAATGGCATATTTTTAATAAGAGTTTCTTTTTTCATAAGAAGAATGGGCATGTTTTTAATATTTATGAATATTAATATAATAGTTAACAACCAATATACTATATATTCAATAGAATGTAAATTTAGACAATCCTTGAATTGTGTAATGCATATGGAGATCTACAGTTTTCTATTTGTAACCATGTTACTTCCATTAAAATTAATGGATATCCATATGAATTTGCAGTAGATTTAGAAATCATTAGAAAAGACCTGTGATCGATGCATACATTAAGATTCCTGTCACATTTAATCAAGGTCATCACATTTCACTGATCTATGACCTTGTTAATTTCCTTAATTTCCTTTTATTCCTAAATGCCTAGGTTAACTAAATCACCTATCAAAGTAAACAGACACAATCACTTCCATAAAATTGCAAACGTTAGTTGGATTATGAAAAAAGATCTGTTTTCAAGTGGAAGTATTTTGATTACCCAATTGGCTACTTAATGTGTGCACTTGATTCCGAATTTTATCACTAGGCCTTAACACTACATAGACTTGAAGATGCAGAGCAACGCAGTGACACAGTGAATCCCAATTATTTGGCCAAAAAGTAAAATTGCATTAACTATGTTATGGATAATATAAATAGTGAAAGATGTGGATCTGTATTTAGAAACAAAATCACTGCTTCTTATTCATCAGAGAAGAATTCTTCTCTGGAGTTTTGTACATGGCAGTACTAAAGTTTAAATAAGTATGATTGTTTTTTAGTATGGTTATAGCTCAATGGATAAAAAGATCTTACAAATCTTGGGTATGAATGTAAATTTTGAAGAATGCCAGAAAACTTCTTAATTGATAGGAATTGGCCTCTTTCCCCCAGATTGAAACATAAAAAACTTTATTTATTAGGCTATGAAGATAATGACCAGTTCCCACAATGGTCATTTAAAACTGTGTGTTTTTAAATATGGTTAAAGGATGAACCATTAACATTGGTCTTTAATCTATAGTTTCATAAGCAGGAAGAAAACCATGGAGATGGATCTGCTCAACTCAACACCATAAGAGAGTCAGTGGAAGACAGGAAGAAACCTTGTGTCTTCACTCAGGCTTGGGCATTTCCTAGCTGTGCTGCATTGGTAAAGCCTTGGTTATTGTGAAGTTCAGATATCTCACTAGCAAAATGTAAGTAGCATTTAATTTATGTTTTATAAATAATATAAAATAGATAGTGAATAATATAAAATAATATAAATGAGATAGTGAAAAAGTTTTGTCACAGTGAATAATAGACTGAACATACTGTTAAATATAATTGACATACCTCCAACATCATCATCTCCATAATTACTGTCATTAATATTAGAAAAATATCAGACACAGTGCATTAATGATAATTGATTTCTTTATATATAAAGTTGAAAGTAAGATATTGCAATGAATTTGAGAAGATTATATTACCTATAATTCTTCTAATATGTAAATATCTTATAATTCAGATTTTCATGTCATAATATTGAAAATATCAAATTACTGCAAAGGACAAAAGAGAAAGTGAATTTTATCTACTAAGAAATCATGATAGGTATTGGTTGAAATCACTGAATTATGTCAAAAATAATGCAGTCAAAATTCTAAAATGATTATCATAAGGTTATAACTTTAGCGTGCAATTTCCCTTAGATATAATTGTTTAAAATGATCTATTTGGAAATAAAATGATACAATACATTTAAGTTGGAACATTGAAATCTATATAAGAATCTCAATTTGAAAAATGAGAACTTGGAAAATATTTCCTCTCCTTTATAAAGATGAAGATAATATGTATGGGAATCTGTAAAGCAGGGGTAGTAAATAAGAACAATAACCCAAACAAATTTTTTACAATTGAAATTAGTAAATATTTACGTATTCTGCTCTTGTCATATCTTGTAATTGTAAACCTTTTCATCTTAAATGATGTTTTCAAAAGCACAACTTTTGCTCTTGGTCTCTGAAAATAAACATAGAGTTGGGTTATTTACCAACTAATCCTGAGTACTTAAGACTGAGATAATACTTATCAAATATTTCTTAAAAAGGAACCTATTTCACACATTTTGAAATGCTAAATTTCTAAAATAAGCCACTTGTGTTCTTATATTTTTATGGACATTGATATTTAAAAAGGAAAGTTATCAGTATTATTCAGCCAAAGGGATGCTGATGCAAAATACCAGAAAAATGGTTGGTTTTTATAAAGGGTATTTATTTGGGGTAGAAGTCCACAGTTGCCAGCCATAAAGCGTAAGTTTCTTCCCTCACCAAAGTCCATTGCCACAGGTTGGAGCAAGACAGCTGCCGACATTTGCCAGGGTTCAGGCTTCTTGGGTTCCTCTCTTCCCGGGGCTGCATTATTCTCCAGGCTTAGCTCCTCTGTTTCCTCCACAAGGTCAGCTGTAGACCATGAGGCCCTCTAGGCTTTGCTTCTCTCCCCAAGGCCAGCTGTGAACTCTCAGGCGAATGGCTCGTCTCTATGCTGGGGCCTTCTCTCCTTCCTCACCAGAACTCCAGCTTCAAAACTGCTTCAATTCTGTTCTTTGCCATGCCTTTTATATTTGATTCCCTACCCACCAAGGGGTGGAGCTCAACGCCCTACTTACGTGTCCCATTCAATGCCCTAATCATAACTTAATCATGCCCAGATTAACAGACCAGTTTACAAGCATAATCCAATATCTATTTTTGGAATTCATAATTACATCAAACTGCCAAACTGCTACAGTACTTTAATGAGTTTCTCAAAAAAACTCTTACTTGTAACTACAAATGATATATGAATAGTAACAATACATAGTAGGACATTTTGCATTGTAATACTGGAGCAATTATATGAAAGAGTATTAATATTATATAAAATAACCCCAAACTCATAACAATCACTTCATCATTAGGGACACCTTGACGCACTCTTGTTTGGGTACTTGGTATAGAGAAGTGGGAGAATAATAACTGAAGTGTGATCGCCCCAATCATTTTAGGAGGTAAATAAGGTTGTAATAATATTAGAAGGAAAGATATCTATTCTAATGTATATTTGTGGAAAAAGTGGAAGAAATTATTGATTTCTATTTAACAGGCACAACCTGAAGGCACACTATAAAAAAGAGGCCATTTTTTCCCTTCCTATCTCTTTCCAAGAGCTGTGCTGACTTGTTTTCCCAGTCTCTTGCTACATTGCAAGTCATTTATCTCTTTAGTAGCCTTCATAGCCTCAAATTCAAATATTAAAATTTCCATTCAAACTAATATTGGAACTCTAAGTTCTTATCCAATGTAAAGCTTCTCCTCTATCCTTATCACTTCCTTCTTTGTTTTTCCCTAATCATTGATGTGCCTCCCCTGAAGCCACCTATATACCACCATTATGTTCAGCTTCTAGCTCCATTTTAGTGATAGTGGAGAGGATGGCATATACAAGAAGAGAGAAGAGCCTCATTTACTTGGATGGTGCTACTTATGGCTTTTCCTTGGCTCTTGAAAGCTTTGCCATGTAGTGGCATTCAAATGCCAATTTCTATGCAGGAATACCGTAGTGGGGACTTTTCACCTCACCAAGCCCTGGTCTAGAAAGTACACCCTCTAGGTGACCACTTGTGACCACTTTTCAGATCCTGATCCCAGTGTTACTCCTCTGGGTCTCCCTCATGTAAGAGGTCCTTTTGTCTAGAGCCCTATCAAGATGACTTGAGCATGTCTTTACTAGAAAATTTCTCTGTATGAATCACTGTGTCCATTTTCCCAGGGTGACAGTGTGTTATATTAATAGATGGATTCACCTCCTACCCTTTTAATTGAATAACAATTTAAATCCATTTCTCCTTTTCTAATTTGAGTTTTCTTCACAAACAATTGTGATTATATTGGGTCTCCTTTGCCAATATCTCTCTAAAATCTACTAATATATTAATAGCATTAATGGCAACAACATAATGTCTCCTTCAAAGAGTGAGAACTAACTTAAAACAATGAATAGACACATGCTCTTCCTGAAAGAAAAGACTGGCTGTGTGACTGCATTAATACTTCAAATGGTAAAGTATTGTTTGATGCAACCCCAATGGACAGGTTAAATGGATATTTTGGTATTATTTGGATACTGATAAAAATGTTCAGAAGAATATCTGGAGGAAATGAGAGGAGAAAATGTCTTTAAAACAAATGATAACATAAATAAAAACTAGTTACATTTTATATTTAAAAATAACAATGTTAAAATATATCATTTGGAATATTAATCTGTATATATTATTTTCCTTTAAAGAGATAGTTGTAATCTTAAACTGGAATAGCTATGCACAAAATAGAGGGCACTGTACATAAAAACCTAAGTATTATGCAAAGGAAGGGGTTGTGCAGAATTGTTTCATTTATTTTTTATTTTGTTTTTAAATAAAACCAGTTTTTTTTTCCTAAATTCACAGTGATGCTGAGTGTGATAACATTTTATTAACCTGATATCATTGTCTAATTAGTTTCAGAAAGAAGCTAAATTTCAATTATGCTAAAATGTAAGTAATTGAATTTGAAGCTTTACAAAACATTATTACCTCCAAATTAAAATTACAGCTAAACACCAAGTAGAAGAAAAGGCATATTAACCATAAACTGGAAGTTGACTTGTGAAATTCAAATTGGAAAATGACTCCAAGGAAGAGAACAGGGAATGGAACTGAGGAGGTGGTCCAAAGCTCTTCATCAATAAAATTTCAATATATTAATTAGTATCCTGAATATACTTTGGTAAAATATTATTTTCTCATCATTATTGGTTGATGCATGTATGGCTGTTATATTATTATTATATTTTCAATTCTGATTTAAAATTTAAATTACTCACAATTTTGGTATGCTGAATAATGGCTCCCAAAGAAGCCCATGTCCTCATCTGCAGAACCTGTAGAAATGTTATCTTACATGGCAAAAGGGGCTTTGCAGATGTGATTGAGTTAAGGATCCTGAGATGAGGAAATTATGCTGCATTAGCTAGGTGGACCCAATATAATTAAAACGTTCTTAAAAGAACGTTCATTTTAACATGAAAGTAAGAATTAGAGAAGGCAAAATGGTGATGGAAGGAGAGGTCAGAGTGTTGCAGGGCCTTTAGCCAATGAATGTAGGCAGGCTCTAGAAGCTGAAAAAGGCAAGAAAACAGGTCAGTTTCTCCCCCAGCGTCTCTGTCTCCAGCAGGAATGCAGCCCTGCCAACCCATAAGTAGAGGTCAATAGACTTCTATTACTATGAGATAAATTTGCCTTGAAATAAACCCACAATTTTGTGATAATTTGTTGCAGTAGCAATAGGTAAATAATATAAAAATATATGTAAATGTTTACACACAAAAATAAATATAAACACACTGGAAATAAATTGCTTGTGTATGGATGCACATAACACATTCAAAATAACTGGTTGAGTTCAGTGACTTCATTTTGTTTGTGATTGTGTTTGAGTGTATTTGTGTGTATGCTTTATTATTAAGATAATCAACTGCAACTTCAGGCTTTCTCTCAATCTGGCATCCTATCATCTTATCTCCTAGCATTAGGGTCCCTATACATAGAAGAAGAAAAAGATAAAGGGGAAGGAGGGGAAGGAGAAGAGAGAGGAGAGGAGGAAGCAAAACAAGACATGTAATCCATAAATTGCTTAATATTCATAGACCTGTTAAATATGAAGATGTTTAAATAGCTGGGCAACACTCATAATGTATAAATAGCTGTTTGTCAGCACCTTATCCAATTACATAGATAGGAAGTATAAACTGAGGAAATCATAGAACATTGGATTTGAAGTTGGGGTGAGCAATCACATAATGAGAAAGAAAGAGGAGACTACATGTACAATAAACTTGATAGACTTCGTACTTTCCCTTGAGCTAGTCATATTTGCTTCAATTGGTCCACAACAAATAGATGCTTCTAATTAAAGTTGTTGTTTTTTTTTCATGCCACTGCAAAGCAGAATTCTGCTTCGTTAGAATTACTAAGTTTTTTTTTTTTTAAATCCACTGACTTACTTCAAAAGGAAATTGTCTCCCAAGAACACATTAACTGAAGCATCACTGCCAGTTCTTATTTGAAAACTTTCTATGCCCCACGATATTGATTATGTTGGTATTAGTAGATTTGGCAGTTTCTCAGTAAGTCCCTTTTAATCTTTAAGTAAGAAGAGATGAGCCATTTAATATTGAAAGTATTTGAAGGATTCCATTTTATTTTATTGTTTTCCCTTTATTTATATATTTCTTTTTTCATCACTAGTTTCAATAGTTCATCAAAAGATACTAGTGGTTTTCCTTGACTTTTTAAAATATTTCATA
Organism: Tolypeutes matacus; assembly: GCA_026826555.1. NCBI lineage: Eukaryota > Metazoa > Chordata > Mammalia > Cingulata > Chlamyphoridae > Tolypeutes > Tolypeutes matacus. Next base: position 2,101,334 of record JAKSZT010054489.1, read on the forward strand.
AAAAGACTAATGTTAAGCTTTTTAAATTAGAGAATGAGTGATCAAGAAGGCTTTACTTTATAAAGAAAGTCCCTTTAAAATCTACAGGAACAAAGGAGATTTGATTTTTGGGATTTCGACAACTCACAAAGGTTTGGATTAAAATTGGAGGAGCAAACAGGGTAGTTAAGGAACTTGAAAAATATCATGTATGGATAATTTGAAATCCTACTCATATTTATCATGTACAAGAGAAAATTCTGAAAAAAATAGATATATTTGATGATTGCCATATGGAAGGAATAAAAAGGACTCTATGGCCATAATTAGTATAAAATTAGAATTACCTGGAGATGGAGTTTCAAAGAATGAGAACTTTTCAAAGAGTATAGATTTAAACTCCAAGTTCACGCATTGTTGAGATTTGGAGTAATTTAAATGTATAGTTGATATCTCTTGCCAGAAATGTTATGGTAAAAACGCAATTATAAAGTTTTCAGTGACATTGTCCTTAACTGGTAACCAAATAAGAAACTTCACTCTTACCCTTTAATCTGACTATCCCTTCACAGCTGAAGTCAGTATATCAAAGAAACATTCTGATTTTACTTTCTAAAATATACCTGTGTTCTATATCATCCCACAACACTCATTTCTTATGCATAAGACTATAGTAGCTAATTTTCACAGCCTCCAGTCTTGTCCATTCTTCCAATTATTTTCCAATAATAAGCTGGCTAAAATTAGCTACCATGCACCCTTTGGCCACATCGTATTCCTATTAATACACATTGCTTTGCTTGAAAAAACTTCTCTGACTTTGTAGCCTGTCTACATCTCTAAAGATAAATTAGCAATGCATCCTATTATTCATAATATAAAATTAAGAATTTTCAAAATTTTCTTCTTATACTGTGGTGTTGCACACCCCCTAGCCCCCCATTCCTTTGCTCATTCACTTCTTCCTTCTTCCTTGGATACTCTTTTTATCTTTTGTACACAGCTATTCAGCTTCTTTATGCTGAGTTCAGATTCCAACTTCAACTAAGGCATTACATGCTACAGTTAGGTTTTGCTTATGATACCTGGCTCTATTGTTCCTTTCCTATATGGTACCGAAAATCTGGTTAACCACTTTCTATAGGAGCTATTGCACTATATTAAAGTTATTTCACTTTCCTTTCCTTCAGGATAAAACTCTTCTAATAATGTTAAAAACTGAAATGACATCAGATAGTATAAATATATATTTACAACAAACTTGATCAGACAATTTTTCCTTAGTCATAATTCACAAGAAGCATATCAGTTTTGCCAGAGGTGTTATCACAAATACCAAAAAATGGGTTGGCTTCTACAGTGGAAATTTATTGGCTCACAGTTTTGAGACTGAGAGAAGTCCAAAATCAAACTGTCTGCAAGGTGATGCTTTTTCCCCAAAGGCTGTAAGGTTCTGGTGCTCACTTACTGGCTAGTTTGGGGGTCCTTGGTTGCTTACAGCTTGTCTCGCCACCTCACAGGGCCACATCCTCTCCTTTCTCTTCCGGGTTCTGTTGGCTTCCTGCTAACATCCCCACCGCCAGCCCTGCCTCCACCCCCAGCCGCCACCCCTGCCTGCCTCCTGGCTATCTCTTACTGTGTAAATTTCTTCTGCTTATAAAGGACTCCAGCAATCTGGGTAAAGACCTAAACTCATTCACTTGTGCCACACCTAAACTAAAGTAACATTTTCAAGAGATCCTAAATACAATGGGTTCACACACACAGGAAAGAGTATTAAACTTAAGAATATGTCTGTATCAGGATACCTGATTCAATCTACCATAACACAAAATATAAAAGGTTGAAATCAACCAAGGTAGGGACATTGCAGCATGTATATGATTGAAGGACATAAGAATCCTGGTTAATAATAGTCCTAGTAAAAATAATGACTATGAGATCAGTGAGAATAAACTCCCAATTTCTTACTATTGCCTACAAGTCTGTAAGTGATCTGCATCCCTTCCACTCTTCTCTGATCTCCACTCTTCTCTGATCTCTTTGCTTATCGTTCTGAAACTCTTTCTGTCCATCTCATCTACACTGACTTCCTCAGTTTTTTTCAATCTGACAAACACATTCTCACCTCAGGAATTTTGCACCTGCTCTTCCTTCTGCTTGCAATCCCATTTCCCCGGTTATCTACAAGCCTTGCTACCTCATTCCTGCTCAAATGTGTCTATATCAAAAAAAAAAAAGCTTTCCTTCCTGTCAAAAATAATAGATCCTTGCCAATTTCTTTGTTCTTAATGCTCTTTTATTCATCTTCTAATAATTAATATCAACTCAAAATATATTAATTTTGTTTCTTTTTTTTTAACTCTCTTTCCCCTCACTACAACATAAGAACCAGGAAGGCAAGGACTTTATTTATTTCATTAATAGCTGTATATCCAGGATCCTAAAACTATGCTTTCATTTGGTGGGTTCTGGGTATATAGTCACTGGATGAATACATAAATGAATAAATGAATGAACATGAAAATGAAAATTTTATATAGGAAAATAGTACAGTGAGTTACAGAATTAGGAATACTAGATAAGACTAAAGAAAGGATTTCCAAAATATCGAGAGTGAGTAAGCTAGAAATGTAATATCTATAATTCAAGAATGAGATTTCTGAATTTAAAAATTTAGAGGCTCCTATCTAGTCATTAGTTTCAAATTTTATCAAAGTTAGTAAGAATCAATTATGTTTCAGACACTGAGGGTACAACATTAAATAATGCAAACTAGACAGTTACACTTAAAATTATAGGTTGCATTCCGAACATCATACCTCAAGACATAAGAGTTTAACTTAAATAATATCAATATAAATAAATAAATTTATTTAATAAATATAAATAATAAATAAAATACTCTTATTTTTATAAGCATCTAACTTACCTAGTCTCTCAAAACACAATTCTGGAAAACATTATGTTGAAATTATTACTAATTCTTATTAATTATTTTTCTTTAATATAACTAATACTAAGCCATCTTCATTGATACAGGTATAACTTTAATTCCGATATTATATCTCACTGAAACTACAGAAAAAATTTTCTTACTGGTTGTTCTACTGTAGATAAATTATGCATTCTAATCTTTGTAAACTTAAAATACGTTTAATTTATCACCATCAGTCATAGATATTTGTTGTTTCCCCATGCTACGCAGGATAATATATAATTCCATTTATATGGCATAAAAGACACTCCATAAGTTACCTCTACCTTCTTTCCAATCTTTTGTTTTTTAATGTGCCATATATCATATCTTCAGTTGCAATTATATGAAGTATGTGAGTTCCCCAGTTTTAAATATATATATATATATATATTAAAATATTATATTATATTTAAAGAAGAGATATCATCATATTCATTACTTGGGCGATTTTCAATTTTTTTTCTACAAATGCATAAACACTATACATATTCTCTGACTGCATCTTTGGTGGCTTCCCATATGTTTGATATATAGTGGTCCCATTGATATTAATCTCCAAATAATAAGTAACCAGTATTACCCTATTAGAGCAAAGATCATCAAAACTTTTCTTTCTTTCTTTTTTTACCAGTTCAAGGGAGTAAAATGAATACTCAGGCACTTTTTCCTTCCTAAATTACTTTGAACAAATATATATACAGATACATTTAAATCAGGTACTGGTATAATACTGATACAAATCTACATATCTATAAGAAATGCCACCTGCAGATTAGGCATTTGAGGGAATTCTGAAAGATGGAAAACAAATAGCATCTGATTAAGCTAGATAACAATTTTTTTTTAAAAAATGATGAATGACGGTAAGAAAAAGGAAAATTGTAATCCTAAATAAGTGCTATGTAGAAAACTAATCTTCTCAGAAGCCTCCCATGAAAACTCAGAGCTCTGAGTCTACAATAACTAGGGACAAAAGGGAGATAATACACTAATAAATTACCTAGTCCTGTTATAAATATTCAGAGAAGCTTAATGTGATCTTTATTTCTCATTCAGAGATAATTTCTTCTGTAAACAAAATGGTTGTAAATAGGCAGAGCTGACTCTAGGGTTCATAGAAATAAACGCCGTATGTTAGTAAGTGGGCTTCCTTTACAAGATGTGCTCAAACAGCATTTAGTAAAGCTCAGGCACTGAAGCTTGCCAAGCTAAGATATATTTCTGTCTTACTACGTATGTATTTCCTTCTTGGGCAGGATACTTTTGTCTTTTAAGTAATTAGTTTAAAACAGTTTACGCCCATATGTAGAATTATGGAATTTTTTAGGCACCTCCGGGCATTGAAACCGTGACCTCCTACATGTGAAGCAGGTGCTCAACCACTGAGTTACACCCACTCCCAAATTATGGATTTTTATCAGGCTCCTTTTGCATTTACTATCCCGCCTATAGTGCACACTTGGAGGAGCTCTTTCCCTTGGAATTGATAAAATTGTTCCTATTTCCCTTACTAGTATATAAACTATTGTGATTCTGATAAAACTTCCCCCCATAACCCACATATCTATAGAGCATAGGTTATGAATGCAGATACAAAATTCCCAAATAAAATATTTGTAAGTATATTAAAAGGAAATATCATCCTTTATGACTTAATATTTAATGACAAAGTGTGCAATGTTAAGAAATATCCATATGAAATCAATTTTTCTATAGATTGGATTATATTAATAGTTCCTAACCATAAACATTTTGTAATTGGGCTTTATTATTTTAACCTTTTAATTATGAAATTATTTCAAACTCAAAAGAGAATTTGTTAGAATAACACAAAAAACACACAAATATGTTTTTCACCTATATTCTTTTATTTTTAACATTTTACCACATTTTCTTTACTGTGCTTTCTCTTTCTCTTGGTGATAGGGGCATAGATAGATGGGTATATAGAAGGGGAAGAGAAGAGAGATTGTTTTTGTTTTCTATCTGAACCAATTGTGTTTTTTTTCCTTTCTGAACCAGAGGTGAGTTGCAGTCATGCTGTCATGATGACCTCTTATCCCTAAATACTTCAGTCAGTGAGTATTCCATATAAACAAGACACCATCCTCCCATGGGGAAATAATATTTTCTATAGATAGCCTGAATATATCTACCATCCCTCATTCTTTTCTGCAATGGTATCTTGTCATCCTTCATCAAAAGGTGGCGTGACTTCCCCTCACCGTAAATATAAACCAGACCTATTGACTCAACCAGTAGAATGGGGAAGAAATGGCATTCTGGAATTTAAGAGGTGAAAGCATAGAAGCCAGCTTTTGGGATCCTCTTCTAAGAACTCTGGTGGAAGCCATAGGAAGTGGTCACATGTAGACACAGTGGTCAATAGCCACAGCAGATCATCCACCAACGTCCCATATTAACTGCCACCCTTGTGAGCCATTATGGGCTCCTGTCCACTCTAGTATAGATAGTTGCAGCCCCTGTTATATGGCTTCAGTCCCGTAAGAAATCCCCATCTGAGTCCAGTAATTCATAGAGCCATGAGAGATACTTGCAAATATCTTTGTTTTATTTTGTTTGTTTTGATGCCAAAGTTGTAGGGTGAGTTATATTTTTGTTGTTTATTTTTATTTTTATAACTAAAACATACATTCTTTAAAGTTAAGGCTCTTGCCTCTTAAAATTTTTTTGTTTATCCCAGATAACTTATAGTGGTTTGCTTGCTATAGACACTTAGCAAAGGATGCTACAGCTGATTTATTGGCTTTGCTAGAGTGTATTTCCTGAGGCAGAAGAGAGCAAGCGTCTAGTTATACTTTCAGCCTATTTTTGGCCTCACTCTTGTTGCTGATTCCCTCTACTAATAGTGCAGAGAGGCCAGTGAACAGGCAAAGGTGGAGACAGTGGCATTTAAAAATACATGTCTCTGTTCACTTGCCTTTTTTTTCTCCTTCTTTCCTTAGTTCTCAGTGGGGAGACGGGGAGAGGAAATGCAAAAATGGAAAATAGTGGTTAAATGCATCCTAGTCCTAGTTTTTTGAAGTCCATTTGACCTTGACAAAATTTAGCCACTTAAAATCTTTAAACTTATTTCCTGTCTATGAATTTATAAGTAGCTGGTACATTCCAGCTTTAAAATCCAGTGAGACAAAAGTTGTCCAAAATACTCTCTTTCATCTTTGAGTGAGATTGAGATATCAGCAATCACAAGGAATGCAGATTCATCAGGGATTTTGAGATTCAGAAAAGAAGTTGACATGTCAGTCACAGGCAACAGACAAAGCCAGTGGCAGTATTTGAGGACTTAAGGACTGTATACCATCTGTGAGGTTCATATAAAGCAGTCCAAGCTGAATCCTTAATAAAACTTTCTCACAGCTTACAACCCAATTTCCTGGTGGCCAATTTTTAACAAATTTCCTAAAATGCTCTATGTAAGAGAATTTCATCACATTAATATTCCTGAAGGACTTGATATGAAGTTTTCTTAATGTTCTCATGTAAATAATTAATAAATATCTCTAATTTTTTCAAATTTTATAATTTAATATAAAAGCAGTACAAAGTATACTTTAAAGGAACCATCCTCCCAAAAAAATACCCAACCAGTAAATGACTTAGTGGTTTCAAATATTTATAACCTGTAAGTAACATGAGGTATGTAAAATGTTTTCCAATCTGCTCTCTCCTTGTCTTCAAAGCAAGTGCTTTATCTAGTTTGCATGAATTTCCATATCATGCACTAGATATAGAAATTTACATAATTTGCAAAATTCCCTAGGAAAGCATATTTCTCCAACATTTATTTTGTTTACTATTAGGATATGTTTAAAATGTTAGTGTAAATTTTACAATATAGAAAAGAAAAAACATACAAAAGTGAAAATGTCACTTATGTTGAATTATTTTAAAATGAGTGGTTTATTGTATGCACTATGATTATTGTGTCATTAGAAAATGCTGATACTTTAAGGGATGAAGTGCAAATATTCCAGAATATACCATATGGTCTTAGGAAGAAAACATGTAGTTGAAAAAATATTTAATTTATTTTTGAATAAAGAATAAGATTTTATTCTGTTCTGTCAAATACTCCTGTGGCAGTTTGGTATTGTTTATGAATTACAAAAATAGATATTGGATTGTGTTTGTAAACTGGTCTGTTCTTCTGGGCATATTAGGTTGTATTAAATTCAAAGGTTTCACTTTTACTTGATTAAAATATGATTCGGGCTTTGATTCAGCCTCATCAGTAGGATGTTGAGACCCCCACCCCTTGGTGGGCATGGACTTACAGAGAAAATGACAGGGCAGAGGAGAGCGTTTTAGCTTTTGATGCTGGAGCCCTGGTAATTAAATGCACAGGAGAAGAACACAGAGGAATAGAAACAGCTCCATAGACACAGCAGAGGCCCCCAGAAGAGAGATGAATTTGATAGCTTACAGTTGCAGCTGAGCCCAGAGAGGAATGAGCTCCAGGGAGAGAGAGGAGCCCTCTGGCCTACAGCTGAGATTAGAAGAAGCTGGGACCCTGGAGACTTAGGAGGAAGAGGAAGGCTGAATACCTCACAGAGACTGGTAGCCATCTTGCTCCAACACATGGCAACAGACTTTTGTGAGGGAAGTAACTTACTCTTTTCTCTTTCATGTCCTTATGACTGTAAGCTTTTATCCCAAATAAATACCCTTTATAAAAGCCAACAGAGTTCTGGTACTTTGCATCAGAACCCCTTTGGCTGACTAATACAACTCAATGATTTCATTCCTGGAATACTGGCTCCCTTCATTGTATTGACCTCTCATCTCACTGATGCAGATTTGGGAACTAAACTACAGCCATTTCTTAGATTTGGAGTTGATCCTTAGCATCACAATAGTTTTGAAGGAAGGCCTCAACATGGTTTTCTCCATTGGCAGATGCCAATTTTGTGATGCTGTTTTTACATAAAATATTTCTTTAAAATTGCATTTCATTTGAAATATTCAGAAATCAGTAAAGACTAATAAGCCAGTTAGTATGTTAATAACATTATTTAAAAAAACAGCTGAATAAGGTTGGTGAATTAGAGCTGTATACACTCTGAGTGGTTTTCCTCTTTTTTACATTTTTTTTTTTAAAACTTATCTTTGTGATTACAATTCAGAAGCCAAGATTCAGAGAGCGATTATACAACATATCCATAATTTTATAGGCAATAAGAACAGGGATTTCAACCTATGTCTGACTCTTAAAACTATGATCTTTGAACAAGTCATGCAAAATCATAAATTGCCCCATATTTTCTTTGTTTCACTGTGCTGTCACAAAACTCATCTCTCCTGTCTGTATTTGTAGTTGCCCCTTGCAGTTTACCTGAGATGGTAGGCTGAATAATGGGCATCCAAAGATATCAGGTCATAATTCCTGGAAATTATAAATGTTACCTATTTGGATAAAGGATTTTTGAGATGTGACTCAGGATCTTGAGATAAGGAGATTATCCTGAATTATCAGCTGAGACCCTAAATGCCATCACAAATGACCTTGTCAGAAAGAGGCAGAGGGAGATTAGCCACACAGAGGAGAAGATGGAAGCATAGATGGAGCCATGTAGCCACAAGGCCATATATGCTGGATGCCAACAGAAGCTGGAAAAGGCAAGGAACACATTCTCTCTGGAGCATCCCGCGGGAGCACAGCCCGGCTGACACTTTGACTTCAAAATGCTGGTCTCCAGCGTTGTGAAAGAATCCATTTCTTTTTAAAAATAATCTTACCTGTAACTTGATGCTATTCTTTCATAATTTTTGGTCAAATTACCCAAAAAGCGCTGTAATTTGCATGTAAATTTAGGTATATATTATGCATCCAGCATGTAAATTTTAACTCTATGGGTTTTTTATACTTTGAGAATATGATATTAAAATCCTATTTTTTATTAAAATTGATATATTTTCTAGATACATTTTATTTATCAAAATATTGCAGGGAGTTATCGTTAGCTTTATCATAATTTGCTCTTATTTGTATTATCATGTTTTGCCATCTGTGAGAAAAAGAAAATCTTCATTATGAATGTTGTACCTAACAAAGATTCTAAATGATGCTAAAGTCTATAGTGTTAAATATTCATAGCAGACATATATCTTACATTGGATGTGTTATTACCATTATGCTTCTGCTACTTTCAATCCTTCAAAATTATAGGAAATGTGGGCCAAAAGTGATGTTAATTTTAACGTCATCAGTCTTTTGTTCAATTTATAAAGTAAAATTATATTCATAAAAAGGAAAGACTATAATAATTTCTAAACAGAGTAGTGAAGTAATCATGTTTTCAGAAGAAATTCCCATTTCTTCTTAGGGCAAAAGTTTCACTTTTTACTTTGGAATTTGGCAGATTTAAAGAAAGTTCATTTAAGTAAGATTAAATATTTGTTTTTAGGGAAGGCATTTGTTTTAGGACACTTTGTACTTCTTGATAGAACTTTTAAATGCCTACCTTTCAATGAAATTGTGGGATTTTTTTTTAAAGTGGTCTTTGTCTTTCTCTTTGTGCCACTTCTCCCATTTTTATTAAACTATTTCAAGACAATGCATTTAATAATGTGAGTATTGGTAAGCTTGTGATCCAGTGAACCACTATAGTTGACAAAATATCTGTTAGAAACAAGCCATTTTAGAAATCTTTCATTTGGGTGTGCTGCTATGGCCAATCGATCGAGTGACCAAAAAAGCTGTTAGGTTCGAGTGGGTCCCAAACATGACAAGGCGTGCAACAGGTGCTGGCTGTCATACAGGTTGCTTTGCCACTTGGTCCATATGACATACCAGATCTAATCCTGCTTGAAGAGTCAGTGGCAGGTAGAAGTTCTGTTTGGAGCTTTTGGCAGGCCCCTATAAGTGAATCACAGCAGAGGCCCTAAGATTTTGAAGCAAACTCTGCCTTCCTCTTTGCATACTTGCTCTCCTTTTGTAAAAGAACTTTTTACTTACTACTGGGATTTAGTGGAGACTAAATGCTAATCATCCTGACCTCAGTTTTGTCTCATCCATCAAGCCACTAATTTGGGTAAGCACAACAGCATTTCATTATCAAATATAAATGATGTTTGTAAGATTGGGTTCAAATAAATGGCATGAGGAAGTGACCCAAATGCCATGGCCCTTTCCCCTGCTAAATCTCCTTCTCTCTCCTAGCCTGCATGAAAGCACTATTGAGACTTTCCTCTGATGGGCAGACTGAGGAACAGGAAACTAACAATATTTTCTTTTTAAGGCTTTTTGAGACAAGTAACTAATTGTGATTTTCACCTGCGTTTTCTATGTTATTTTGGAAGTTTAAGATCTTTTCATGCCATAGATTCTTCATATTGTTATTTCCATAAATTGTCTATTCATAAATTTTGTCCATTTTTGTTTTATTTTGAAATACAGAATATATTAAAATATTTGAAAACATGCAAATTTATTTTTAAAAAATGTGCACTTACATTGCAAAGGAGGGTCTCCAGTACCATGGTGAATAAAAATGATTTTCCTATTCACAAAGTGAATGCAATCGACATTTAATCACAATTGATTCTACATGTAAGTTATTCTGCAAATACTATTACTAGGTTCAAAACAAGTTCTCATTTATTGCATTGATCTATGTGTAAATCTGTTCACCAAAATTGCAATGTCTTAATGTGTCTTTGAGGTAATTCATCAAATTGGGTAGTGTGAATTTCCAACTTTGTTCTTTTTTTCCAAAATTGTTTTAGATTTTATTGTGCCTTTGTTTTTCCACATTACTATTGACATCAGCTTGTGGGTTTTTAGAAACACAAAGCTCCCTGAAGTTTTGATGGAGGTTGTATTGGATCTTTGACTCACACAGGGAGAATTAATATGTATACACTATTGAGTCATCTAATCCATGACCAAAATCTACTTATCATTTATTTAGTATTTTTAAAAAATTATTTCATCAGTCTTCATTATTTCATAAGTTTTGCATATTCGACATTCAAATAATGAATATATTTTGTTGGTTTTATGCTTAAGTATTACACTATGGGGTGTACTACTGTAAATCGTATTTAATTTTAATTTTGAATATCAATTGTTTAATGGTAGAATAGAAATATAATAGACTTTTGGACATTGAAATTGTATCCTGTAACCTTGGTAAATTCATTTATTTTTCAAGGAGCTTTAAGGTAGAGAAATGCTAGCCACATAACATGAAAACAGATGTGATACAACCTTTTCAATTTTCTGGAAGAAATCATACAGAACTTAAGATTTAGTGTCTTCTAGAATTCACCAGTGAAATGATTTTTCCCTGGACTTTTTCCTTTGGGGGATCTTTAAATTCCAGTCAATTTATTTAATAGCACAAGACTATTCTAGTTATAAGTTTCATCTTGACTAAGTTTGATAGTTTTTAACTTTCAGGAACTCGGTCCATTTAATCTAAAATATCAAATATATGAGCCAAAAGTTGTGCATAGGATTATCTTATTCTTTTTTTTTCTTTTTTTTTTTTATTATGGGTAAAAATAAAAATTCTCACA
>JAKSZT010054489.1:2122836-2154126 GCA_026826555.1 Tolypeutes matacus
GCCAGGCAGCCAGATCCCCAGAAAATAAAACTTTTTCGCCCCGCCCGCGGCTCCAAATGGCCGTTTTATTTTTTATTTCCGTAACCGCGGGGCTCAGCCGCCTGTGCCAACCTCCACCAGCAGCCTCAAAACTCACGAATCTCCACTCTTCGGTCCACGCCGCCGATCCGTGCAGAGAGATGTCCCAAGCTTCTCACTCCACGCGTGCACAGCACAGACCCCCGGGGAGGACCCCGTCCACAATCCGCCTGGGAGCTTGCAGTGTGCGCCCTCCTACACTAACGCCATCTTGGCCCCTTCTCTGTCTTATTCTTTTAATAACTCTAGAGTCTGTTGTAATATTACAATATCACATTATTAATATTATTATGTTCTTTCTTTGTCTTTTATCAATATGAGTGGGGGTTTACTGAGTTTATTGATTTTTCAAAGAATCAGCCTTGGGTTGCATTGATTTTTTTCTATCATTTTTGTTGTCAATATCATTTGTTTCTGCTCTTATCTCTACTATATCCCACCTCTGCTTGCCTTAGTTTTATTTTGTCTTATGGTTGTAGCTTCCTAAGGTGGAAGAATAGATTAATGATTTGGGAATTTAATAAAAAGTATATAATGCTATAAATTTCCTTCCAAACACTTCTTTAGCCTCATCCAGCAAATTATGATATATTGAGTTTTCATTTTCATTCAGCTCAATTTTTTTTTTTCTTGGAGGTTTCCCTTTGAACCGAGGGCTACTTAGAAGAAAATTATTTAATTCTCAAATACTAGGGGAATTTCCAGATAATGTTCTGTTACTGATTTGTAGTTCAAATCTATTCCTATCTAGAAACATATTTTCTCTCTCTCATTCTCACACTTACTCTTGTTTTCTCTTTTTAAATGATTTAAAGAAAGGGAACTACCTGGTCTAATTATGTGTTAGCTCTCCCTTATTTAGTGGGATCCCCAAACTCAAGCATTTTATTGGATTATGCATTGTTTTGTGAACCGTGCAGTCTGTGAGCGGAATATAGCACTGATAAGCACTTTATAGTTTTCGTCTGCTATAGTTATTTTCCTAGTAAAATGACATTCTTTCCTTGTGACATTACCTTATTAATACACCACAGATGCTATATTTTCATGTGTCTAATTATTACTTAAAAAACAAACAAAAATACTATTTTCTTCTTACAGAAGCCCAGAATAATTATCAACTTTCCATTTAGGGAACATGGGCATTAAAAATTTATTTTTAATCCATAAAATGTACAACATAACTTCACTGTAATTACCAAAAAATATAAGTAATTATTCTTTGACTCTAAATCTCATAATAAATTACTTGGACATTGGTTTTAATTTATTTAACATCAGAATAATTATACCCACTATTGTAAGCTTACATTTTTCAACAAGCTACTTTTCATATCCTCTTGCATCTAGGTCCAATAAATATTAATCTCTTCACAAAGTAATGTTTTGCTCTTGGTCTTGATAATGTCAAACCCTCAAAAAAAATCACTATAAAATATAGCATAATGTTATCCTGAAAAGATAGATATGCAGGAAATATTAAATAACTAGGAAGGAATATATTCACAGTAATTATGTATCAATTGTGGGACTATGGTTAATATTTTAGTATCTTTTTATATGTATGCTCTCAATTTTATAATATTAAATATTTTAATATATTAAATAGAAAAAAAGCAATTAATCTTCATTTAAATAAAGAAAACCATCACAATTCTTGTCCCAAGGCCGTCATCCTTATATGGGTAAGGGAGTTCACAAGTTTATATTAAGTGTTGAAAGAGATAAAAAAGGGATATATATGAGTTTTTTAAGAGGTATGTAAACAAAGGAAACTTGAGAAATGCAGGTCAAATATTTAGCCTTGTCTGCCATTTGTGTTTTGGTGTTGATCACAAATTCCTATATATCTTGAACATATTCTGCTACATATATTGTATTATTGGTGTTTTAAGGGAAAAGTGCTCTCTTCCATATTTGAGTTATGCCTGGGTAGAGAAACAATTAAAACATGGCAAAAATAAGTAAGAGAGAGAATTAAATAGCAATAAGATTTGGAACGGGCAAAAAACACGAAATAATCAGCCATTTTCATTTGTGAGTAAAATGGGAAAGATCTTGGTCTTCTACAAGATGAAGGAGGTATCTAAATTACCTTGTAATTTTAGTGATTCAAACAGCCATCTGGATTAAAGTTTGTTAGTTTATATAAAAAACTATTTGAACTCTGGAGCATGAGTTCTCACCCCCACACCCTAATCTTTTAGTGTGTATGAAAATCATATCCTTCCCCATTTATACCTACTATTGTCAAAGTTTAGAATATTTTCAGTCTCTTTCTCTATGAACTATTCACAATCTGTTTAGCTCCTTTAAGTGTGTGGGTCACCCTTTGCCCCATTGCCTCTTTGAAGCCAATTTGCTGGTATGATTTTTCCAAGGTTCCTATGAGGCTGCACAATTGTACTTTGGAGTTCAGAGGACTGTCTCGGAAGCTCTAATTTATCTACCCATCCAAATGCAGTTCTTTGGAAAGTACAGACTGAAGACTGTTCTAAAATGGATCTAGCCTGATCTAAGGAAATTTAATATGCTCAGTGATGAACTCCATAAAAAAATTACCCATTTCAAACAGAATAATATTAACAGATTGCTTGCATTCTCATGAGTGAGAGCCTGGGTCTGTTGGATCTATACAAATATGCAACCATGCTAAGTGAGAAGAGTTTAAAAAATATGCACATCATTGACAAGATAATTACCCAAAGGAAGATTATATGAAAATAGATATTTTACTCAATTTCTTAAGTAAATCTACACACTTTTCCCTTAAAAAAATGGCAATATATGTGGTATATTGCCTAAGTCTAAAATCATACACAGATGGTTTCACTACAGTGAAGGGATGTTGAATAGAGAATATTTAACTCAATAATTCAGCAAATTTCCGACCTGAATTTGGCAGTCATCATGCATAATTTTCATATGTGCTTGCATAAAATTTCTAATTCTGGGCATCAACTCAATTCTCAGACTTATAATTTATTTTCTATTGAAACAAGCACCTCCGTAATACATGAGATGACAATATTATCTAAGTAGCATTTGTATGTGAGACATCAACATGGAAAGAAATATATATATATATTTTAAAGATTTATTTTATTTTATTTATTTCCCCCACCCTCTTGCTAATTGCACTCACTGTCTGCTTTCTGTGTCCATTCACTGTGGGTACTTCTGTGTCTGCTTGTCTTCACTTCTTGTCTATTCTTCTTGTCTTCTCTTTAGGAGGCACTGGGAAACGATCCAGGGACCTTCTGATGTTGGAGAGAAGCTGCCAGCTTTCTGTGCAAGCCACCAGGTCTCCATCCTGGCCTACTTTTGCCTTCACCAGGAGGCCCTGGGAAATGAACCTGGGACCTCCCATATAGTAGATGGGAGCCCAATCGCTTTGGCCACATCTGCTTCCCTAGAAATATATATTTAAGGAAACCTGAAAAGCAGAAAAAAATATGCTTTTTCAACAGATCATCTACTCTTGTCAAAGCTATGAAATGAATGTGAATATAATATGTCAAAGTGTAAAGTGAAGTTTTCAGTATCAGTAAGAGAGGTAACAATAGTGATCATCAAATTTCGCTGCTAGAATTTTTTTCTTTTAGCTCAATAGTTGACCAAATTATGATTTATGAAAGATGGCTTTGGTTAGTATATATACAAGCTATATTGCTCCACTTTATGTTAAAAGTTTAGTAGTATATTGGACATATTTAATTTCTTATATATGTGAATGTCAAGATGAGAGATTTGCAGCATTTTAAGCTGCACATAAAAAATTGTAGGTAATTCTGGGACAATAAATTCTTCAGAAATGCCAGCTCTGATATGTACATCATTATTAACATCCAGGGCTCTTGTTGGTTTCCCAACGTGAGTGTCATCATTTTAAGGTACATGTTATGCTATTCATCTAGCCCACACTCCTCACCTGAAATGGAGATAGGATACATTGCAACTCTGTAATATATCCCAGTGTTTGACATTTATAGAAAAGAAAGAGATTATCACAAATTTTAAATGACAATGAAAGTATTCTGTGACGGTTAGGCTAATGTGTCAACTTGGCCAGGTTATGGTGCCCAGTAATTTGGTCAAGCAAGCACTGGGCTAATTGTAATACAAGGGCATTTCATGGATTTAATCATCAGTAAGTTGATTGCATCGATGGCTGATTACATCTACAATCAACTGAGGAGATGGCTGTCAGCAGTGAGTGATGTCTTGTCCAATCAGTTGAAGGCCTTAAAAGGGAAAGTGATTTCAGCATTTGGAGAGAATTCCCATTTCTACTTCAGAAAGCCAGCATCTCCTGGGAAGTCATCAAAGACCTTCATCAGAGCCCCTGGTTTGCAGCCTGCCCTACAGAATTTGGGCTTCTGCATCCCCTTGGTTGCATGAGACAATTTTATAAAATCTCATACTATTTACAGATATTTCCTTTTGGTTCTGTTTCCCTAGAGAACCCTGACTAATACAACTCCACTTACATTAATAAAGTGAACTCCCAAAGTGGTGCACACTGATCAAAAAATATTCTAGGTTATACACTTTCTTGCTTTATTTCTAATAGCATTTCATTCTAATAGCATCTAAGCAGCATCTGTTTTGTTCTTCAAATGGAGAGATTAAACAGGAAAATAGGTTGTCAATCTGCTTTTCAACATTTTTTTTTCTGCTTCAAAGGTAAAAACTCTTTTCAGAAACACACACACACAAATTATGTGTGTTAGCCAATTTAAAAAGATAGTGCAAAACAATTAGACCACTCTCCATATTAACTACTAAACCTATAGTGAAAGTGTTAATAAATTTTACCACCTCTGCCAACATCAAAGACACCTCTGCTTAAACGCTTCTCAGAAAATTATTCCCTCCTTAAGCAACTACAACCCGCTCTTGCCCACTTTTGTATTAAAGCCTCCTGGGGTTGCTCCAAACTGACAGCACCTAGGTAACTTGCGTGCACACCAGGAACAAGGGAGCCGTAAATGTTTATTGACCAGTTTTTAGCCTAGGAAACCTAGGCTGATGGTGTGGAATATTATCAAGTTATCGAAATGTGATGACCCTAAGATATTAGACACAAATCATAGCTGTTCACTGTAAAATATCTATTTGCTACTTTATTTAAAGCAGCATGGATATATTTTTAATTATGAAAAAGACAATTCTTTCTTCCTCTGATATACAGAATTTATCTCACTTTTTTACAACTAACTTAAGCAAATATGTTTTATTGGCTCATTAGAGAATCTTTCAAACATTGCAGGGCATTTGCTTTTCCCTATAATTTTACTTATTATTTTAATTGCAAAGTTTTCTCAATCACATGTGTTTTATGTAAAACAACATAACAATAAGCAGAGTCACAACATTTTATGTATATATACGCATACATACATATCCTGGTTTTAAATCCTGACTTTTTTGTTCTTAGCTGTTTGATCTTGCGGCAGTTACCTACTATCTATTTGCTTTAGTTTCTTCATCTGTAAAACGGTGGTAATAATCATAGTTAAGTAAGAATGTTGTCATGAGGAATGATTCAGTTAATATATGTAAATAAGTTAAAAAATGCCGTTCAGAGAGGAGGTACTTTATAAATGTTAGCTAGTACCACGAATTTGCTTTCTCAAAACCACTTAATTGTTCAATGCTTTCTCTCATGTATGGAAGTTCCAGTCAGATTGCTGTGCAAAGAACAATGATTTTTACAGATTTATTGTGCACTGGGTGTTTTGTCTAATTGCCTATCCAAATACATGGTTTTTTTTTTTTTTAAAGCAAATAGGGTTTTTTTGCCTTTCTTTCTTTCTTTTTTTTTTTTTGTAAGTGTGGAAGCTGCTTCTTTCCTTGTTTTACCAAGTATTCTTTTTTACCTTCCTACTCCCTTGCTCCTCAGAAGTCCAATACAGCACTCCTTGTATTAGGGTATTTCAAAGACAAATAGGCAAGAAACTTTATTTCAAGCAATATCATATATTTAAACAGGAGTAGAAATTGGTTGGATTCCTTTAAGATGTACAGTTTGAACTCATAGCAGCAAGTTATTCCAGCTATTTCACCTGAGGGTAGTAGGGAAGGCTCACTCAGAAAAAGGAAAGAAAGCAATGCTATTACAGAGCGATGCTCCCCTCCAGATTGATTATTATTAAAGAGTCATGAGGACAGAGTTCGGGGATTTATCTGTTCTGCAGTTTTGCATGCTCAAATAAATACTCCTTATCCTTTGGGTTTGAGAGTCTGCTATGCATCTTGCTGTTCTAAAATCCTGCCTTGATAGAATGTCTTGATATCATGTAAATTGATATTATGTGGCTCCTGGGACATTTTTTCTGTCTGTCTTCCTGGTTTTAGAAGTACCTCATCTCCGGGAAATTACATAGAATCCTATTCAGGTCTGTCCAAGGAAGACAATCTTCTTTAATATCAGCAACTGTTCATTTGAAAGGCTTTGGCTGGCCCAGGATTATGGACTGCATATATTATATCTCTTTACAATTAGAGTCTCTAATATCACCTCTCATTTGTCTATTCACATAAACCAAATTTCAAACTCAATATTTAAAAACACATTATAGTTATGATTTGTCCATAAACTCACAGCTATTACATCACTATCACAATCATTACCCATTCATATCACCTCACATTGGCTTAATTAGTATTTTATCTTACAACCACAATGCTATTAGTAAACTATAATGGTTACATTCATCAGTGACATAATATTAACTTAATTGTCTTCATATAGAGACAATATATAAAAGGACCTGAATCTGATTCTATTTAATATTATCAAATAACCTGTATAATAGAATTAAGAGAACAGCTAATTGTTGTATAGTCAAACACTAAGCATTTCCTTTAAAAAGTTTTACTATCTCTACAATAGTAGCTGTTAGGCATATTACTTTCTTGTTGGTTGAATTTTTTAAAAAATTTTCTGGTAACAAGATTTTAGTTTTAGTTATTTTTATGGCTTGATATTCAGGGTATTTTTTTAAATCTACCTGCCAATTTAGCATGTAGATAATACTAGCAAAACATAAATGCTCAGTTTGACCAAATGTTTTATTGGTTTCAGCATTGATATTTAGATTCATTAGGATCCTGTCAGGAGATAACACACAATTACTTTAACAGAAATTATAAATATATATTATAGAGTTCAACTAGCTCTTGAAGAACTAAAAGGCTGTCTCTGTTATCTACTACTCCATAGCCAACTACCCCTTTACTTGCATTAAGGCAATAATAATTTATTAGTTCTCATGATTCTGTGGCCACAGATTCCTTCTGTTTTAAGTCCTTTGACTGGGATAACTCACACAATTACATTCAGATGGGAGGTCAACTGTGGCTGGAAAATCCAAATGGCTTACTTACCTATCTGGCACCTCAAATAAGGGAGCTGAAATGTCTGGATCTGAATAGACTTCTCTTAAGACAACATAGTTGGACTTTTTTTAGATGGAGCCCCAGAAATCCAAGAGAGCAAATGTGAAGTTGCTAGACCTCACTTCTGAACCATGCTATTGGTCAATGCAAATTACTATGCCAGCTCCAATAGAAAAGAAAGGGAAATAAATGCCACTTGATGGGAAGAATTCCAAAAATGTACAAGGATGGGATAAAAAGTTGACAGTTGTCTTTAACAACAAGGCAGAAAAAGAATAATGCGGTATATGGAGGTAGCAACTGCAGGAGGCAGCTGCCACACATAGGGCTGGTAGAATGAAGGGGAGAATATGGGATTATTAAAATATAAAAGGTTGGAGGAGAATCCACATGAGGCTGGAGCTCAGACCCCTGAGAAGGAGACACTGTTCAGCTGAAGCTGGTAATGCTGAGCTTAATGGAAGGACCAGTGGGAAGGAATCAAACATTTTAAGTATTAAATTTAAGTATTTAACCATTTATTTAACCTCACTCAATCTTTCATGAATGCTGGCTTCTCTAAAGCTATATGAAAATGGTTCTCAGATATTGGAGTGAAAAAAAAGAAGCGGAATCGACTGCTCTTCCTGGAATAGATTGCTACTGCTGGGGTGAATCAAATAGGAAGCAAATAGGATGAAAAAGTCAAGTCAAAAGCCTTATACTCTCCCTCTAGCTTCTGTTGGTGAGCCGAACAATGAATCAGTTGTAAGGAGAAATATGGTTTATAGAAACGTTGCCTGGGCATTAAAGATCAGTATTGTCTCTGTAAAGCCCAGAGCACAATCTTTCTGAATGTAAAAAATAAATGACAAGATGCATATAGTCCAGTATCTTAAAGATAATGAAAGGGAAAATAGGTCATAAATTAACTGCATCATGGGATTTTTAAAGAAATATAACACATGTTACTTGATGTTTACTTTCATAATGGTTATCATGTTTAGTAACCCTGAGCTAAATATCATATTATTAAAAAGTTATATTTCCCTTGTGTTATAAAATTCATTATTTTACATAAGTCTTAAAAGTTTCTCAAGACAATTTCAAAATTAATTTCAGTGATCACATTATTTTAATAAATGTATAGCCTTCAAGGATAGCTACTTATAAAGATAGTATGTATTTGGGAATTGAGGTTTAGTAAACATTTTTTTCATCAGTATTATTACTTTACAGTTGCACTACATATCATGTGTGCTATTATAAAGAATTTAATTATGCTGTACAATCATAAGAATCATTTTATTTACACATACTTTATTTAGAAGCATAATGAGATATGCTCAAATACTTAAAGCATAAACATACATTTTTTACAGTAAATAATTCTTGATTATGGAAAGTAGCCCCAAGTTATGTATTAGTCTCTAGAAGACACCTGAAGCCTGGCATTCATTTCAAATGTTCATGTATGTTCAATCATTTGCTCCTTTTTTCCTTTTTCTACTTTTCATCTTCCTCCTAATTTTAACAACAAAAAAATAATTTCTCAGAGAGATTAAAGTGCTTTAGAAACCTATTTTAATGTAAAAAGTAATCATAGGTGGATACTACTGATTCAATATTTATTCAATAGTATTAAGATATTAACCTTTTATGTCTAATTGGAAATAAGGATAAAATGTATTTGGGATGTGGATGATTTTTTAAAGGTAGACCTTTTAGCTGAGAAATGAGTATAGGAAATCACACTGCAAAGCTCAGCGTCAGATTCTGTGCTATTGTTCATGCAGACTGAATTGCTTCTGGAACAGGTATGGTTTATATAATGGCATTGTGACTAAATGGACTATTGTCTAGCCTAGCTGTAATTACATAATGTCTATATTCTATGAACTAAGCAGAGATTTTTATTTCATACATCATTCACATAGGACAGTACAGATTCCACAAAGTCATCAGTTCACATTTAAATTGTTTTAAGCTCTAGTAGCTGTTTTGAAGTATAAAAACACAAAAACAAAAACACACAAAGATTATATAGTCAAGTCATTATAACTTGTTCCTGGAAAAATTTGCACAAGGAAAAGTTCCACCCAGTTGGGGTATGGTGCAGTAAATTTTATTGAAGAAACTGATTAGAGGATAGAAATTACTCTTTCAGTGTCTTGGCCTATCAGAAGAACACTTTTTCTTTCTGTTGTTCTATAGAAATTGCTATATAATAAATGATGCTTCTACAAATGTTATCTCTGATCTACTGATTACATAAGGGGGAAAGAGATTAAACCTACTTTCTGGCTATGTTCTTTCACATTTACACATTTACATAATAAATTTGAGCAGAGACTCAGAAAATAACTCTTCTGGTACCTTGCAGTAAGCATTAGCATTGCTACATTTATTTATTTAGAAAACCACTCTATTAGCTTTCTGTGATTTTGTATAGCCTTGAGAAACTGTGAAGCAGGCCAAATTCATGTTCTATATATAAGAGGTCCCCACTGCTCTTATGCCACCCTTAATGACATGTGAAAATTACTTATAATATTTTAGAATCTGAGAATACTAAAAACTGAGGTGCGGGAACATTCCATAATAGTTCTCTCTTTCTCTTTCAAAACTCAGTACCATTTTGTGCAGCATCAATAATGTCTGGCTATTCACATATGGTTGAATTATCCGTGAGGCAGAGAACTAACTTTTTCATTTGGTGTGATTGTGAACTAATTGATTCTAAGAATTTGAAACATTTTGAAAAATTTTAAGTATTAGCATGTTAACTGATTAAGATATATTTTTTTAAGCTCTCAACCTTATGCTTGTAATTATCTTGATTTGTGACATGGAGAAAGGGAAGAAAGAATGCCATAAAATGTAGAATAGAATAGGATTAAGGATATAGATACATACATATCTATGTGTACATATCTAGGCATATATATTTATATTTAAAATAATTGTAATAGTGTCTGGCTCTTATTTAGCTACTAAAGCATTAAAATTTTGGTCAGTTCTTTATTGCCATATTCCAACTACCTAGAAAAATGCCTGACACATAATTGGCATGTGTGCCAGTTTTCACTATTTGCATTCCAATATGTTCATTGCTGTTCTCCTCAAAACTGTATTTTTTAGGACCCTCTGCTAGGTAGGTTCAGCCAAGAAGATGTACTGGTGGAAGATGGAAATAAGAGAAATAGTGGCAAGCCAGGATCTTCTTCCCTCTAGCTGTGTTTCAAATAGATTTTTCTGAAGTGGCTTCCTCTTCCTGATGGTTCTAGCTTCCTGTCAGACAGCTAGACTCTTGGTTCAAGCTCCCCTCCTAGTAGCCCCAGTGTGGATACAGATGGTTCTGGCTTCTGAGTTCTAGTAACAGTACCTTTTGCCTATGACTGTCCTGTCCTGAGAGGTTACCCATCCTCCCCGTAGCTAATCTTCATGTTCCATCTCCTTCTCCTATTTAATTTCTCAGCTCTTATATCACTTATACAATTACTGTTTTAAAATTACAGCTGTATAAAAATACCCATAATTTTGTGCTGGTTGAGCCCCGAATCTCAGAAGAGTTACAACACCTACTCTGTAGTTCACTGGACTCACCCAGGACAACTAACAAGGAGATGATGATGGACAACACCCATCCCAAGAAACAGAGAGTGTCTGCAACTGCAAGGAAGATAGTTTTATCCATCTGCCCCATGGGATCTAATCCCCCTCTCAAATAGAGACAGAGTGGGCATCACCATCCCCAAATCCTCAAGATCGGGGAATAAACAACGGACTAAAGTAGACTTATTATTTTTCTATTATAGACTTATTATTATTCTAGCAATAGAAGAACTTTTACCATTTATAAAAGGCAGTGGCCACCCGATGTTCTAAGGGGAGGGAGAGGGAAAAATAGGTGTAACATGGGGGCATTTTTGTGACATCGGAATTGCCCTGCATGACATTGCAATGGCAGATACAGGCCATTATATATTTTGTAACAACCTATAAAATTGTGCAGGGCAGAGTATAAACTATACTGTAAACTATAGCCCATGGTTAGTAGCAATACTTCAATATGTTTTCATCAATTGTAACAAATACACCATGCTAATGAAATATGTTGTTAATGTGGGAAAGTGTGGGAGGGGGAAAAGGGGCATATGGAATCCCCTATATTTTTTATGTAACATTTATGTAATCTAAAGCTTCTTTAAAAATAAGAAAAAACAGGATAGTGAGTGACATTTTATTCAATAAATATTTGTTAATTCCATGAATTAATAAAGAAAGAAGCAATTATGTATTACCACACACAACATATCTTGGTTCTTGAAATTTGTGACATGCGTCCAATAAGGGAAGGAGTTCTAGCTCAGTGTGGTAATCCTGAAAGGAAAGGCATCAAAAAATCTGGCTTCATTCATTATATAATAATTTTGTGAGTGATGAGGCAGAGAAAATCCAGTCTTAACCATACAAAACTACGAAAAATTATAGCCTACTTATCCATTTCACATATAGGATGAATAACAAATTTTAGGGGGGAATTGCTGTGACTCAACTATGGCCTATAAAAGGCCCCGGCACAGTTAATTAACTTGTAGGTGGCCTTATACTATGCTAGCGACAGAAACAAGACAAAGGGTTTGATACTTCATCCCACACCAGGGCTGTTGTGATATAAATCCTATAAGTCTGCAGGAAACTTTGAGACTTCTCTGGAATTCCAATTCTCTGGAATTCCATCAGCAATTCCAATAGTAGTAGTAATAATAATAATAATAATAATAATAATAATAATAATAATAATATCTGTGAATGTAATAGCCCTGAAGCCATGTTTTAAAAGAAGAGTGGCCACTATCACACCTATCACCAGTCACAAATCCAAAGGAGGGTGAATAGACTGTGAGCTTCTCAGAGGCCATTAGGGACACAGTGAAGTTAGACTCTTTAGCTTTATTTTTGACCAATGTTCCAGGACTAGTAGATTCCATATTTTCTAAAGAGTGGTACCTTGGATAAGGCCCTATGTGTCAAATAGAGGGTTTGGGAATACGCTGCACTTCCTTACTCCCAGATGTTTTCTTTCTCTTCTATCTTACTCAGGAGCCATCTTGTAAAGATACAATTCCATTTTTATAGGTAATAGTAAATTAAAACCAAAGCAATAATCCATAGCATTGGAAATTCACATATTATAAACATTCTTATGAGGAGGCTATGTTATGAATTAGCAGCTTTCCTGGCACACCTAAAGTCACACAATGTAAGAAATTTACATAGATGGATTATTTTGTTTCTTGCCATATCACCAACTTTCAACATTCTATAATGTCTTAAATGCATAAAGTTTATTCTTGCTTTCTATTGACATAGTATATTGTTTATATTTTTAAAACAACTATTATTTTATATAACAGGCTTGAAATAATTGCATTATTTTCCTTTCTTTGAAGACAGCATTAACTACACCTATTTTGAAACTAACATTGAATTAATGCACAATGCCAGATTGCCCCAAGCTAGCACTATTTCTTGAGCTTCATAAGTCAGAGATATCAAGGTTCAGTGCACATCCTGTAATTGAAGAATAGGATAGAGTTTTCTGTTGGCCAAACTCCTAATCTCTTAAAGGACTCAAGAATTGTATTTAGACTGAGTCTATTTCAGGATACCAGTGTGAACAAAGGTATCATTTAATATCATTTGCCCTGAGATCACTGAAATTACCTTGAATATGGCAATAATACTACAAAAGCAGGAGGCAATATGGAGTGTATTGAAAGAGAAGTCACAAGAAAGGAGTATCATCTCATTATGGCCACACTTTTTGCAATGGTACTTAACTGATATGCAGATTGAGGATTGGTCTGGATAATTTCTGAAACCCATTAGTTTCCATGTCCAGCTATCTAAATTAGTTTTTCTACCATTTACATAAATCCAAACATGTCTTTTGGTTATACATTTAATATAGAACCTGGTAAGAATAATTTGTTTATTCTATGAATGGAAATTAGAAATAAAAATGGATTCTATTGATGTTTATCTTTAGGTTCTGGAAGACTGATAAGCAACTGAGTATTTCTGCTAAAATGAAGTTAACTGTTCAACACAAAATTGTGTTTATTTGTTGCTAGTACTTAGATTCTCAACAGCAATCACCACTTCTCCAAAAAGACCCTCTTTCCACCTCCTAGAAATTAAGCTAATCAGTGTGATGGTTATTTTGGGGTCATCACTCCACAATTAGAAATGAAGATGTAAGTTTGAATTTTACCAAATTCATTGATTTACAAAAACAGTCTAGAGAACAAACTATCTAATGGCTTGTTTTTAATAAATTTTGTTTAAAATATAGAAAATAGACACATGCAGTAATTTGTTGTTATAGTATATGGCATCTGAAATTGGAAGTTATATTTCAACCCAATTTTTGTGATTTTATGAGAAGATGCTTATCAATCTATTCAAATATAAGTAATACTCTCAACCTTTACTGCTGCTTAACTCTCTTTCCCCCACCTGCCTTCACTCACTCTACTCAGGTGAAGGTAAGATCATTTACCTGTTTGGAAATATTCAGACAAATAAACTGGAGATCTCCACATCAGCTATTCCTTCGCTCCCTATTGGAAGCTATCAGTCCCCTGTCCTCCAGAGGACAGTCACTTCTCTACCATGGGGGGTCCCTGTCACAGGATTACTTCTTGTGTCTGGGTAGATAAATTCTTCCTAATATGGGGATCAGTTAGCAGGCCCATTTTGATCACATGCAAAACAGTTTTGTCAATTAGAACATTATTAGCAACAATAGTAATATTCAGATCACCATCTGGTATTCACTTACTTTATTTCTCAGCTCTATTAGAAACGAGAGGGGACTATTTTAGGGGATGCTACACAGTCCCCAACAAATGGCCACTGGTCAAAAACAGAAAGATTTAAAGCAGGGAGTAAAATTTCAGTTTAAAATATGTCAAAAGTATTGTGATGAGGTGGGGTACAGAGACCTCAGATTTTAATATGTGGACAAGGCATTTTGAATTTTGCAATTTGCAGAGGTTTATATTAGTTTAATTGTTAGATGACTTTAAACTGCTCTGTCCTAGAGAACAAACAGTATTTTGATTTCACTAGTTGATTGCAGGTTGAAGTAGGATTGTCTATTAGAGAGTCATTTGAATACAGGTAAGACATTTAAGGGCTCTGCAAAAGTTCAGGGCTGCATGGCCAATTTTGTAAGTAGTTTAGTACAGCACCACAATGTCTAGCAGAGAATGCTAACCACACAAACTTCAGTAAATAACTAGCTTGGAGGGCCGTTTGCAGGGGCATGCAACTTCAAAGTTCAAGTTTCTACAGCTCTCTACCAGACACACATTATTCTAAGTAGGCATAGCTAGAGCAAAGGTTTTATTTTAAGAATAATGGAGTCATCTTAGATTTTTTTAAACTACTGGAATGATGATTTCTGCATGAAATATAGAGCACTTCTAGAAGATTATTAGATGTTTGGTTTAAGTAGGTAACTCCTAGATTTACTTCTGTAAATTCCATTAGGCATAAAAGGACAAGAAATTCTTTAGAAGAACTAACCTTAAACACATGCAGCTTGTCCAGGGGATCATGAATAAGGAAAAACATATAGATATTGATTGGCTATTATCAAGATGCTAGCATTTATGTACAGGGACATGCATGTCTGCCTACAAAACTATGAAAATACAAAGAGAAAAATATAGTACATTACAGAGAACAAGACAAAAATATTGGTTCTCTGTAGGTATAAAGACCTAAGATTCAGATTTATAAATATTAGGATTCTCCTAGGTGTTTTTTAGCTGAAGGTTTGTGGACATCAATTGAAAACCTTCCCTATCAGGCAGGTTTCTTAGACCAAAGAGTTTAAGTATATTTTCAGCCCAAATATAGGAAATATATAATGCTGAACAAAAGCCTATCTAGGATATTAATACTAGTTAACTTCAATTGCACACGTTGCTGATTCTGGACAGCAGGAATCAACTGAAGGCACGAAAACCAGAAAATAAACCTTCATTGACACTTCCTCCCTTAAATATCACTGAAAACTTGCCATGTTCTGGGTATCGCTAAGAAATTGATTCTGGAAAAATAGTTTGCCAATATTTTCTTCTTTTTGGGATGGAGATAAGTTTCTTTCTAACTTTGGAGGCTGTCAGGTCACCAATATTTTTGCCCTATTAAATAAAAATTACAAGACAGCATTAAAGCTAATTCAATTTTTGAATGCCTGAAAGATGCACAATCACTCCAGTGAAAGGAATCTTATAGTCCAGCTGCCTATAGAACTTTATACCACCAAATCTTGAAGAAATTTTTGGCTAAGACAAAGCACAATAAAAAATTTAGGGTAGATTTTAATTCATTGGATTTTGGTCATACTAAGGCAGAGTATTTTTATTTTACACCAGAATTGCTTTTAAATTTTTCTAGCAATGGGATTTAATCTTTGAATTTTAATATTTCCTTGGAATGTTCATTCTGCTAAGGGGCTTATATTAAAATTTATGGCATCTTTATGATGTTGGCATTTTATTATCAAATGCCTTTATGAATTTGATTATTGGATTTTATAATAATAATAGGAGACATTAGTTTGGGAAGAACAGTCTTGGGAGGGCAGGAATAGGCTTATCCTGACAGAATGTTAATCATCTATCACAGGAAGGATAGCCTCACCTTTGGATAGATCATGGTCTTGATGAGTAAGCCTAAAGGGTTAAGTAAAAACAGTGAGGAGATGGCCATAGGGGGCATTACTTATTTCCTCTTTCTGATGTTCCTTCAAGTAGTAACAACTGACCACTGGCCTATGGTTGAACTTGTTGCTCTCACTGATGTGCTAACAACTGTCAGCCTCTAAACAGAGAAATTGAAGGTTTTTGGAGGCTTGCACTTGGATTATGTCCTCCAATCCTACCTTTCACTTCAATCACATCAACTCCTGGGCTGACTATAACTACTGAAGGGGCTGGAAACTAGGATGAATCTAAATGTCACTCACTGAATTATTGTTTTCAATTGCTTGGGTTTTTGAAGAGAGGATAGAAGAAAATGCCCAATGAAACCGTGTGTGTGTGTGTGTGTGTGTGTGTTTCCCACAAAGATTTTATGGGAAGAGCTGATGTTTGAGTTGTAATTATGTGAAATGTACAATGGAAACTAGATTTATTAAATGAGAAATTGAAATATAATATTCTAGTACAATGCTTACCAAACTGTGGTCTTTGGAATCCTAACATTCACACAAACAAGTTCTTCAGAAAAGTGCCTTAGAGATTTTTAAAAAGTATATTAAAAGTCATACTTCATAATCTCCCCTTGAAGATTCAAAAAACATGTTATCTTAAAAACTCTGAAAAATCAGGCAAAATCTGTTTAATTTCTTTAATCCATTATTTGCCAATGACATTAGACAATTAAAAAAAAAACTTGTTTTAGGGCACAGTGATTATTACTTTAATATTCCAAATTTAATTGCACAAAATATTACTATGTATCATTAGAGGGGCTTTTCATAAACTTTCAGTAGAAGGCCATATCGTAAACGTGTTTTGGCATCACAGGTCTCTAACATCTTTATTGTCACTACCCAACTTTGCCATTTTAGCAAGAAAGCAGTCATCAGACATTCAGAAATGAATGGATATGATTGGTTTCAAATAAAACTTTACTTACAAAAAACAGCAGCAGACTGGATGTGGCCTGCAGGGTTGGGTATACCCTGGTCTGCAGTATCTTTTCTCAAACTATGGTTTACAAGGCCCAGGATTTTAGAAAGATGCTTTATTGGCCAGAATTAGTAAAAATAAATAATTTCTTTTCTAGCTGCTCAGTCTAACAGCTGTCAATCTAATAATCCATTAAGCAAACTATTTAAATCTCCACTTTCCTCGTGTAGTGAAAATTGTTCTAATGAGGTTGTTATAAAGTTTATGTAAATTAAAATCTAAAATTACTTAGAATCATATAAGTGCTCGACCAATATTACAGCTACTAACTTTTTAATATTTTACAAATACATGTAATATTTGCATAAAAAAAGATCCTTACTGCTTAAAAATAAAAATTTTGAATGAAGATTTCATCTTAATTTTACATTCAATTGTTTTAAAAACCATAAAATTATAAACAAAAAGCAAGTATATACAACTGAAAATTTCATCTATGTTAGGTTAACTTTTCTTTTTCTTTATGAAGAAAATGTTTCAATAAAATCACTCAGGGCTTACTATCTAGATATTTTTCTGTTTCTGTGCAATTGTCTCCCTTGTGTCTAATGAAAAGTGTGACTATTGAAACTCCTCAAATTCCTCTCTTCATAATTGCTGCCAGTATATAGCAATGAATATATGTCATACAAAAAAACAAAAAACAAAAAAACAATATGACTTTAAAACACAACCACAACAATTGATGCTGCTCTGTGAGATATTTCATGGAAAAGAAGTGCAAAACAAAACAGGTTTAAATTGAAACAGTCTGATAAGTCTTCTTTAGTCTGAATGATTCTATGACGGAAAGAATTGACCAAAAATTTTATTTTAGATGATGTATATTTTGGGCCAATTTTATGCTCTTGAGATTATCTCATACCTGTGGTCATGTATTTTTTTTTTTTTTTTTGCTTTTAACAAAAAGTGATGTGTGTCATTTAAATGTCAGCTGTGCTATGCAATGTGATATCTAACTTGAGAGAATTAATTAAGTTCTCTGTGCTGTCCATGTTTATCCATAAAATGGAGGCAATCATGGCTTCACTGCAGGGTTACTTTTAGACTTCCATAAGTTAAGGAGCATAGAAACAAATTCTCAAACTTGACTCAGGGTTGGAATAGTCTGGGATCCTTTGAAAACCCAATGTCAAGGCACATCCCCATTAAAGAAGTCAAAATATCTGGGGATGACTTCCAGACAGCAGTGTGTTTTATATCCTCACAGTTGACTCCAGTGTATAGCCAAGTTTAAGAATTAGTAGACTGAAGCAAAAGTTCTCAAAATTCAATGTAGAACAGACTCTACCTCTGTAGTTCTGGGGACACTTCTCAGACTCTACACTTGTAAATAACCCCCAGATGATGCCAGTGCTACTTATCCATGAATTACACTTGGAGTAGAAAAGCTCAACAGCTATTAAGGTTTTTCTCATTGTCTGCAGAAAAGATTTGGAAAAATAAGAAAACAGACTTAGTTATTATTTCATTATAACGATTCTGTTCCTATGCCCAATAATCTAATGTGTGGTTTATGATGCAGCCTTTAAAATAATAATAATTATTATTAAAATTAAATCATGTAATTTATTTATAAAAATTAATGATTACTCCTTCCTTTCCTCTGAGGTATAACTGAAAACTAAAAAGCAAATATATTTTTAATTTATTTTTATAGAAAATCATCCAAACTGGGAAAATGAGTAACATTACATTTTTACTTATAAATATAAGGAACATAAATTTATATCTATTATAAATTCAAACTGAAATTTGAACTTTTTAAATAAATAATTCTCATATTTTCCATGCTACATTATAAAAACAGTATTCTAATATATATAGCATCTCACTATATATGTATATGTGTGTTTATATATATATATATATATATATATATATATTATACTGTGTTTAATGATAGAATTATGTTAAATTGACTGAAATATAAAGTTTTAAATATAGAGTGCTTTCCGGATGATGCTTTTGGAGATTTGGAGCGATTACTTTGTAAAATCTCTCTCTCTCTCTCTCTCTCTCTCTCTCTCTCTCTCTCTTTTTGTTAGGCCAGTAAAAATAATTTATTTGGGAAATGGGGGAAAGAACAGACCTTGCTGAGAAATGGGAGAGAAAGACAAATACACACCAAGATTTGGTGTGGGCCCCTCTAGGCAGAGAGAGCACTATAAAACCCGTTTGTCTTCTTTCCAAATAAGCTAGGGTGATCTTAATAAGCCTTTCTGGTTTTACCTGAATAATTTCTTAAAACTGCTATGGGGCTTCTGAGGAATTATTTCAAGTTGTACCTAGGTTATTATTTCATATACTATTGCTCTTTGAAAGGACATGCTTTACAGTAATCAAAATTTGCTTATTGGAGAAAATATAAGAAGAACAAATAAACTGATTCATCAAGTAAGTAGACTGTTTCTAACTTTCTTTCTTTGGTTATATATTTTAAATGGTTGCATGAAAAAGATTATATTTGTTTCCTACACATTTGTTTAATGATAATATATTGCAAAAGGAACAGGGGCGTGAAGATGACTAGTGCCACATTGTATAATTATAAAACAGGGTTTGGAGTGGAGGCGAGGAGGAGGGATCAAAAGCAAAGAAGGAGCAGAGCATACAAGATTCCAAGCTCCCATATTATGCTAGCTGTGCTTAGCGGACAGAACTGGATTGCACACATAATGAACACCTTCCAGTAGTGTAATCCCCCACCTCCTGAATGATGGACACATTGTAGGACCAGAGTCAGGGAACTTTTAAGTGAAGCTGTAAGAACGAAATGCTTCCTGGTTGAGGAAGAAGTCCAGATACAAAGTGGGAGCCTCTCAGGATCATATGAGCCTCCTCCTCCAGTGGTCTGATTCACCCCTACAGGCGGACATGAATCTACAGGAGCATCCAGAGCTTTCTCTGCCAAATACACAAGCTGTGTGTGCGTGGGTTTTTTTGTCCCAAATTGTCAGTGGCTGATAAGTGTGTATGCTGCCTGTGTGAATTAATCATTACTTGATTTTGTTGAAGAGTATCATCGAAAGTTTGTATTTAGAGTCCAAAGCATATTAAAGTGAAAATATAAAGCACACAATCAGTTTCAAACTAGACACCATCTCTTCTATTTATTAGCAAATCTTCATTCTAAACTTGTACAATATACATTCAAATATATTCTTTCAAAATATTTATCTTAAAGGAGAATAATTTCAATTTTGTTTACTACACACAGAAGTTTTATAATTATTTTCCAACACTGAGTGTTTATCAAACTCATGGTTATTATAATGCCTTTACAATGAAATGGTGAAGTAAATAATTATAATGTTCCAGGTTCTAGGTTAGAAAATCTGAGATATATAGAAAACATGCACTTTTTAACTTTCATTGACTCTCAATAGATACATTTAATCTATATTATGAATAATAATACATAATATATAACAAGCATGATTAAATTACATAAAATTATAATGTATATTATATAATAATATATAATATATAACAATAAACATGATTAAATTACATAAGATTATAAGCATAGGATAAAAAACAATAGAAGCAACGATATAAATATAGTGCCAGTTCCCTTCATCATTTACACTAACCAGTGTAAATTTGTGTCCTCATTTGTAAAACAAGAAGGAAACCTACACATGTGCATGGGTGTTCTCATGCTCACATGTGAACAGACATGTGAATACACATATATACTCACAAAGCAATGCACAAGGTTACATGATAACTTAATTACTGTCTTGTGGTTGATGCTTAATGGGCAGACATTGCTGAGATCTTTTGTTTAATCTTATATAAGTAAATGTAAACTTATATACACAAAGCCATTTCTATCCATCAAAATAAGTAGTGCACTGGAAAACCTTCATAGATTACCTATTTACAACAATATTTAAACTGTGTATTTTCTTTGCCAAGTTGCATCAGATGAATGTATATTTTATAGGATATAATCAAAATAAATGAGGCACATCTATATTCACTGTAAATCCAAATGTTCAGTTATGCTGATAACATAAAACAATTAAAATTGTATTATAATGGATTACAGACAGAGCTTATAAAATGTTCATTAAAAATGTTAAAATCCAGATCAATGCAAGAGAGTTTTCAAGAAGCGTTGGATAAACCAAAGCTAAAGGTTTTTAACTCATACATTTTTGTCTGTAGCAATAAATGGGAGCTTGGGGATCTTGTAGCAATAAATGCCCCAAAGTGATTGTGAAAACATATAATGTGATCAGTAGTAACACAGGAGAATGACAGAGGAAAGAGTGAAAACATTCTTTTTAATATTTCTGAAATGATTTCTTGAAAAGTTGTAACTGGACCTGATCCTTGAAGGTAAGGGCTGTGGGAAAGGATTGTTTGTGTAAGGCACGTTTCAAATTACTCTTTTGTGGGATTCCACTTGCGTCCTCCATAAAATGATAACCAACCAAAGCGGCTGTCTTAAATGTTTTCTAGCTATATTAATTTTCTATGAAAATAATAATATTTGCTTCTTATGAGTTATCTTTATTTATGAGATTTCTCACACATTTATGGCTCTAATAATGTTCATATTTGAAGAATTTACCACTTGGAATATGATGTCTTTTTCTGTGAATATTATCTTGGTATTTTAAGAATGGACTTTTTTAAAAAAAGAAAATTACCAAAATGGTATATGTTTAATTTAGATGTTCAAAAAATAAAAATACAAGTATAAAATGAATAGGAATGGTATATTAAAATGCAACTATCCAGGTAAAAATTTAATAAACAATAGCTCTTCTAACACAACATAGTATTTCTTAGAACAAATTGAACAGTATTTTGTGTTTCTTCTTTCTTTAACTGTGTAAGTAATCATTAGAAAAGACATCTTAATCAAATAAAGTCACATATAAAACATGCTTCTAATCACAGCTCAGGGCAATAACAGTACCAACTAGCTTCTTTTCTAAGATTTAAAGAGTGTTACGCCTAATTGGTTTTACATTAGCAATGACCTGAATCACTTTTTAAGACAAAGTTATTCTTAATTATTGAAACTGTGACTTGATTTTGAATTAAAATTTAAAAGACCAAATCAAGATACATTAAAAACAACATGTGTTCTTTCAAAGATCCAAAGGAGCACCTGTGATAATGTCCATAATTCTTCTTAGTAGGACATTAGTATGGATCATGAAGTCCATATTATTGGTGAAGGGGAAAGTGAATTTGTCTCTAATTAGCTCAAAGGTTTTAACCATTTAATCATTACATACCTAAAATTACCAGTACTGCATAATTCTGCACTGAGCTAGTGTAACTTTGAAATGTGTGAGGCATATCCCCCTTCACTAATCTACTAAATAAGTTATTCCTCCAGCTGCTGGTGGGGCTTCTGGACACTCTGCTGCCAATCTTCTTCAGAAATTGCCCTGACATATGAGGACCTATATCATCCCAGGAATGATCAGTGCAAGAATATAAACTGACCCTCTCTCTGCAATGCAGCACAGCTATG
Organism: Tolypeutes matacus; assembly: GCA_026826555.1. Classification (NCBI taxonomy): domain Eukaryota; kingdom Metazoa; phylum Chordata; class Mammalia; order Cingulata; family Chlamyphoridae; genus Tolypeutes; species Tolypeutes matacus. The sequence continues at coordinate 2,145,577 of JAKSZT010054489.1, forward strand.
AAGTGCTACTGTAGCTTCAGAACTCCCTAGGGGGTGGGCTGAGTCCTTTGTTGAGACTGAATCTAATCCCAACTTCTCCCTCTGTTCAGTCCTGCTTCCTTTCTTTCCTTACTCCAGGCATTGATCAGAAGAGCACTACAATAAACTTCCTTTACAAACAAACTCCATCTCAGAGTCTTCCTCCCAGGGAACCCAATTTTCCATAGCTGGGTGGGAAGTAAAATGCCAATGCAAAATTCATGAATGTATAGGTGAAATTGTGGCTACCTGTCTATATGTCCCCAATTTACTCTAAGCTCAAGAAAGGCAACTATCAAATGCATCTTCCTCCCTTTAACTCCTCAGCATTTAGCAAAAGGTTTGATGTATCATTGGTTTTAAGAGTTGCTTATTAAATTATCGGTATACTCATTCCTTTAATGTAAATTACTATCTGTATGTCCTGAAATAGGCTTTTCTAAGATTGTAAAGAAATAATTTTTCTAAGCTTCATAATTTATTGTGATTCACAAAAATATCATTTTCCCACAATTCTGTCAAATAAAGAACTGATTGGGAAGCGGCTGTGGCTCAATCAGTAGGGCTCCCGTTTACCATATGGGAGGCCCTGGGTTCGGTTCCCAGGGCCTCCTGGTGAAGGCAAGCCCGCCCGCACGGCGTGGTTAGCTGACCCAGCGAGCACAAGCAGCAAGGGGGGGATAAATGAATAAATAAATAAAATCTTTAAAAAAAAAAAAGAACTGATTTAGAACTTGATTAAATCCCTAAATTATCCTTCACTATTAATCCAGAGTTCTTTAAAACCTCCTTTACACCATCACAAGTTTGAAAGAAGCTTATAAAGGGTGAAGAGTATAGAAAAATAAAAGTTTAATTTGAGGCTGAAAAAAAAATGCTAATCTTGTATTCTAAGTAACTGTTTCTAGACATTTTGCAGTTTATTTTTAAAGGAGCACTTCCTTATTTGAAATTGAATTCTAAGAAATAAGTAATATAGACCTTCAATATCAATATAGGCCTTTGTTAATGGAAGTAATCATTTTAGAAAATGTGGACTTGGAATTAGGTAAGATAGGCCAAATTGTTATAAGAATGGAACCAAACATTTTTTAAAAAAATTGTTGTAAGACATTTCAAAAAGCTAATTTATCTTTCAGACTTGGAAATGAGGGGCCCAGGTTGCCAGGTAGTTTAGTTGTAAGCCCTCATTCACAAGTTCACACTCAATAGCCCTGCCATCTTCAAACATGGACCTTCTAAAGGGCCTTTGATATTTGCCAGTATGGTGGCAGGAAAGAGCAGAAGTGCAGGGCCTCGGATTTCATCTTAAGCAAGTGACACAAAAATTACATATTTTCAGTTCTTAGTCACATGGTCAAACTCAACAATAAAGAGTAGGGGAGGGACCAAGTAAGAGGACTGTCAGAACAGGACTTTTATATAAAAACTACCTTAATTTGGAAATTGATGTTTTGGCAAAAGAATAGGAAGATGCAACAATGAAAAAGATGATATAATGCATAAAAATGCTCACATAAATGAACACCTGGTTTATGACAAAATGGCTGAGAATAGGGAGAAAAATTTTTTTTTTTCTCTCTTCAAAACTTGATGCTACATCAATTAGATAGCCTTATTAGAAAGCAAAAAGAGTCTTGATTCACTCCTCACATCATAAATAAAGTTAATTCAGATTCAGTCTAGATCTAAAGGTGAAAGGACAAATATAAAGTTTTTAGAACTGCACTGGCCAGTAGAGATTTCCATCATTTCTACAATGACGGAAATCTTGTGTTACCTGCACTAATTCATAGCTATGACCTAAGTGTGACTATTGATCATGTGAAATATGACTAGTTCAAGTGAGGAACTGAACTGATAATGTTATTTATCAATAATTATTTTAAATTTAAACAACTGCTCATGGCTAGTAGTTACAATAATGGGCAGCACAGCCCTAGGAGATAATCTTGAAATATATTTTCAAGACATTAAAATAGGCAAGAACTTTCTAAACATAACTCAAAAATTACTAGGCATAGAAAAGGTAAGTTGAGCTTTATTAAAAGTAGGAACTAAAACCAATATAATAAAGTGTACAGGCTTTATGCACAGGAAGAGAAACAATATTGAATTAAGAGAATGAAATCTACTGAAGTGCATTAGAATAGGTACAAGGTATGCATTTATACTGTTTCTAACATTTAGACAAAAATAGAATAAGGGACGATTTGAAAATTGATGTTTTTTCTTATCAACCTCAAATAGTAGTAGGCATGCTGTTTAAGGAATTTTGTTGGTTAACTTTTTAAATCAGGAAAGTCTTAAATTATATTTTTGTTATGAAAATAATATAATGCTCAGCTTGGTTTAAAAAAAGTGGTAATTGGTATTGAATCAGTAATATCAATAAAATTATCTCAGTAGGATTAATACAAATGTGACTTTATGAGTTACCTGTGCATAGTGTCCTCGAATGGGAACTCTTGGAGGCTGAGATATGTTTATTTTTACAATAATCTGTGGGGAATAGAGAGATACAATTCCTCATAATAGCTACATTACAATTCATTTCAGGTTGGCTTGATCCTTTTTTTCTCAATGTGCGTCATTGACAACTAGATATTATGAAGCAATATGCAGTCTTTATTCTTTAGCCCCCTTTCTTCTCTAATATCAGAATACTGAAGAATAAGGATAATTTATATATACAGAGAATAGCTTCTGGTTACAATAAAAGCATTAGATTTATTTTCACTATTTTTGCTTTTTTTTTTCTAAGTATGTTTTAATACCATTTGAAAAAACTGAAAGAAACACATAGCATCTCAAAAATCACTTATTATCCAAGGACTTTTAATAAAAGCTGATGAAATCTTGGTTCCAAAAGCAAATTTCATACCACAAAATAGGTATAAAATAAATTAGCTGTTTTAAGCTTTGGGGTTAAGCATCACTTCTGTTTTCATTTTCAAATTGATGTGTCTTTAGATTAATCAAAATTAAATGATTTAATGATGATATACATTTCATATTCACCTGTTATTACAAACTACATTATTCTGTGCAAATATTAAGGATAGATCAAATATTTAATTAACTCAACAGGTTATTGCCTTTAAAATATTAGTGTTTCTAGCATTTATCAAAGTCACAAACTAAACAGAAGGTGACAAGAAAAGAATTAATATCCACGATTCAAATATAGAAGAAAAGTTTACTACTAAATGTTTGCAGCTTCTTATCTGTAGATCCCTTGTTTCTGAGAAATTTTTTTCTGATATATAATTATAAAATAATCCCATAAAATATAAATTTTCTGGAGGCAGCTTAACACTGTTCAAAGTCTTTCACATAATAGTTTCAATACACTAAGTAATATATCAGCAAAAAATCAGGAATTTAAAATTAGGCACCTTTAATAAATCATTGTGTAAGATTATTAAACTTAATGACAGGTAATATTTATTGTTTTTTTTTAAATCACTTTTCTAATTTTGCCTATTTTCTAGAAGGTAAATAACAACATTAAGGAGGGAACTTTAAGTGATTTTTTTTTGTAAATTTCTGCTTGAAAATGGTAAATGGTAAAACATATTCAATATGATCCAATTTGAGTTGTTTCAGCTAGAGAGTAGTTGCAAACATCTTTATAAAGGAACAAAATTTCCAGAACAAATGTAATATAGAATTGCTAGGCAAAAGAAAATAAAATTTCTTTAATATACTTAGCATTGTAACAATACACAATAGAAATGTGAGCCAACACAGATGTAGCTATCTCTTCATAACTCCCACATTAGAGAAAAATATATGTATTTCCAAGGCAAATTGCTCTGTCCTGCTACCACAGTTTGCTTTAGCATTCAGACATATGGCAGGCACCAGGACTATGCATCCCCAGTTGCTGGAAACCCATTCCAAACTCTCAAGTCATCCCTATTGATGTCACAGTGCCATGTAAGCCTTAAGTGGAGAAGTTACCAAGCCATCCACCGCTCCTCCCTACCCCAACCCACACTCTTCATGGTACATAGCCTCCTTTCATATTCTAGTAGTTTCCAAGGTCTTCTGTAACAAAGTGCCACGAACTCGTTGGCTTCAACAACAGGAATTTATTATTTCACAGATTTGGAAGTTAGAAATCCAAAATCAAGGTGTCAGCAGGGCCATGTTTCATCTGAAGTCTGTAGCATTCTGGCAGTGGCTTGGCCACAACACATAACTCAATCTCTGACTCTGTCACATTGCTGACCCTCTCCTACCACTGTGCCCCAAATTTCCTCTGCTTATAAGGTCTCTGGTCATACGGAATTAAGACCCACCCAGATTCAGTTTGGCCTTATTTTACTAACATCTTCAAAGTTCCCATTTATAAATGGGTTCACAGGGCTAGAACCAGAGATCAGGGCTTGAACATGGTTTTTGTGGGCAACCTGATTCAATCCATTAACACATACTTTCCAAAGCAAGCATCAGAAATATCCTAACCCTCTCTCTCTTTGTGAATTTTATATTACAGAGTATGAGGAGTTTTAAAAATTGTACAGTAAGGCCTAAAATGTGTAGTTGCATATTATGCTTGTGTTAATCTCTTTCATATTCAGATTGGTCCTCAGCCAAAATGAAAGCAGGTATATTTCCACATGTTATTCTCTTAATAATAATGAATTTTGGTGGTAGAGAAACAAGGAAGAACCAAAATAGAAATGTAAATACAAATATATATACCAGTACTTCTACTACTACTAATACTAAAAATAATAATAAAAGTATGCCAATATATTGGAATGTCAAGTAATTAAATTATTCCAAGATCCTTTTGTTTTTACTCAAAGAAAATGAGAAAATTATGTTAAATTTTAAAGTTACTAAAACAAGTTGAAATGCTAAATATTTTTTTAAAAGCATGACTTATAAATGAATTGTATGTACAAATTCCAAAATGGAATAAAAATAATTCACTTATTTCAGTAGAAATATTAAATATTGACAATAGAATAAAAACAAATAATAGAGGAGAAGGAATTAATCTTAAAAGGATTCTTCCAAATAAAACAACAATTGTGTAAATAACAATAGTAAACAGTTTCCAACAAACATTGGAAATGGGATAAGTAGTCCAAGTCTTACCACTTCTTTTCTACATTACCTTGGAGCTAATAAGCAGTGTAAAAATTCACGAATAGGGAATAAAAATATAAGGAGATATATACTTGGAAAGAAATAAATAAGCTATCATTTTTACAGAGAGCTTATGTTTCTTTATATAGATATACCAAAGAAGTGACATAAAAAAACTAAGCACTTTGGAGCACACCAGCACCAAACAGAAAAATGAACTTAAAAATTATGCTATTTAAAATAACATAACAATCTAGGAATAAATCTAATGAATGAATTGCAAGACCATTACGTGGAAAACAATTAAGCATTTAGTTAAATAAATGGACCAAATCTTTGGAGATATGACCATGTATATTAATTGGAAAATTCAATATTTTAAACTGTCAGTTTTTCTATAATTGATGTATAGATGCATTTTAATCCAAATAAAATTCCCCAATAGGACATTTTGAAAACAATGTTTCTAATGGATGATAGAAGATTGTTTAAAAAACCATTAGGAGTCATTAAGAGAGTGAAAATGAGTGGGGAGAAGATGTTTACAATATATAGAACAACTAAAAGGCTGATATCCACAATACCTAAAGAATTCCAACAAACCAGTTAAAAAATAAAAATAATAAAAATAAGATAGTTATTTAAAAAAAGGATTAAATACTGGAATCAGACCCTCCAGAAAACCAAATATCCAATTGTCTAGTAGATATGTGATAATAAGCTCAAATTCATAAATCATCAAGGAAATCCAATTAATGCACAACATGATTTCATTACATCACACAGAATGGCTAAAGTTGACAAGAAAAGACTGATAATAAGTGATTTGTGTGTGTGTGTGTGTGTGTGTGTGTGTGAAAATGGAGCAACTGGAAACCCCATATTCTGCCTGTGGTAGGATAAATTGGAAGACTCATTTTTGAAAACTCTGTAGCATTTTCTAATAAATATAACCCAACAATTACATCCTTTACAATATTATCTGGAAAGTATGTTCATATGTGTATCTGCATAATATCTAATTTAGTTTTTCTTTATAATTTAATACTCAAAATTGGGTGCAGCACAAATATCTACTGATATTGACATTTTCTGAATAAATAAAGTTTGGAAGTTTCATAAAATGGAAAATATACAGTAACAAGCATGAACTAAACACAACTATGTATAACAGCCTGGATATCTATAGAAATGATATTAAACTAAAGGATGAGATACAATCTATGTTATTGAGCAAGAACTCACAGAAGTAAATGCAGTGACACCAGAATTTTGAGAAAAAGAGTTTTTATTGATTGATTATGTTTGATATGGTAACCATGTATAAGTTTTGACCCACGAAGCCCATGAATGCTGATAAAAGCCAGCTAGGATAAGCACAAAATGGTTGTAAAGGGCAGCAAATGAGGGCAAGCATTTGGCTACAGGTCATAATTATGTCATAAATCACTCAGTTAGTTTAAGATAACAAGTAAAAGAATGGAGATAAGCTAAATAAACTGGCTATAAGTGAGGGACAAAGAAGGCATCTGGTAAGAGCAATGTTATAAATCCCTCAGATATTGCCAACTGCCACAATATCTCCACAAACCTGTTTTGCCTGTCCATGGTTTCAATTTCATATCATATAATTTTATATAATTTCATATAAATCCATTTATATAAACCCATGTAAGTAAATTTTAAAAACATATAAAATAAAAGTATATTTTTTAAGAAGGCAGACTTATTTCAAACTTTGCTAAAAAATAAACAGGAGAGTGACCTACTATAAAAGTCAAATTAGAAATTACCTCTGGGTAACTGCTAGGGTTGTTATTGAAGTGTTGGTAGAAATTTCAAGAATGCTAGCCATTTTCCATTTCTTGACCAGAGTGGTGATTACATGAAGGTTCACTTTTGCAAAATTTGTTAAATTGACCCATTGGTATTTCATTCACTTTGTGTGTAATAATCTACAATTTACAAGTGAGTGATTTTACTACAAAGCTGCAACTCTTTCACTCCTTTCCCAGGTGAATGTTTCTGGGAAAGAAAATAAGAAGGCAATGACTTGCTCTTTAGAGGGATATGCCTACCTGTCTAGGATAGCGCATGGTGAAAAAGGCTGGAATATATGAATTTGTGAGGCATGGCTTTCTGGAAAATGTAATGAAGCATATAATTGAGTATGAGTATAAAATGGAAATGCTTTATGACTTGGTTTCCTTCTGTGTCAGTGAAGTGACTGCCCACTTTGTTAAGAAATTTCATCTTTTAACCTTGTTCAGACTTATCAGGTAAAGGAAGCAAAGACCTAGGGAATCTTCCTGTAAGTCCTGGACAACTCCCTGTTTCATCTTGTACTTATTTGAAAAAATTGATACTGACAATGATCTCTGATTCATGTCAATCACAATCTGATTTGGAAACCTTGTGCTATCTTGTGATGGTTAAGTTCATGTGTCAACTTGGCCAGGTTATGGTGTCCAGTTGCTAGGTCAAGCAAGCACTGGCCTTGGATTTAAATAATCAGTAAGTTGATTGTATCTGTGGCTGATTACATCTACAATCAACTGAGGAGATTGTCTTCACAATGAGATGTCTTATCCAATCAATTGAAGGCCTCAAAGGGAGAACAGGTGATTTCAACAGTGAAAAGGAAAAATTTCCATCTCTACTTTAGTCAGCCAGTTTCTCCTGGGAAATTCATTGAAAACCTTCATTTGCCCTATGGAATTTGAATTTACCACACAGAGTGTGAGCCAATTCCTATAATAAACCTCATATTATCTTATGATATATATATACTGTTTACTTGGAGAACCTTGACTAATACATATTCAACAATATAATATAAAAAGCAAGCTTATTAATATAATGCACTTGTATAGCATAATGTTGAAAAGTATTTGACTAACATATTAATGTAATTCACAAAACCAACAACATAAAACGTATTTTCTAAAATGTATTTAATAAAATATTTGATAAAATGTATTTGATAAAAAGGAAGATGCATTTGCAATTAAAAACTGTTCCCCAAAAATTAACATAAGGGAACATCCTTAACTGGATAAATCTTATTTACCAAAACCCTACAGTAAATCCAAGGAACAGAATGCCTGCATCCATACCATGCCTTCAAAATTGTTTTTGAATTCTTAGCCAGCAACATGAACCAAATAAGAAAGAAAGAAAGAAAGAAGAAAGAAAGGAAGGAAGGAAGGAAGGAAGGAAGGAAGGAAGGAAGGAAGGAAGGAAGGAAGGAAGGAAGGAAGGAAGGAAGGAAGGAGGAAGGAAGGAAAGAAAGAAAGAAAGAAAGAGATAGAAAGTATAGATATCATAAAAGAAGGAAAAACTCATGTTTTTCCAATTATATTATTGCCCATTAAAATATTTATCTACAGTGATAAAGAAGTTAAATATATTTGTCTTATAAAAAAA